>JBCEWC010007284.1:0-21644 GCA_038996855.1 Solanum aculeatissimum | reverse complement strand
TAGGATTCTATATACTATTGTTATTCCTATTCCTATTCTAAGTAGGATTGTATTTACCTATTCCTATTCTAACAGGAAGAAAGATAAATACAATTGAAGCTCACACTCATTAATCCAGTCAAGAAGTTGTAGAGAACTTACTCTAAATCCTCACCCAAAACTCAAATTCTACTCAAAGGTGTGTTTCTTCTCTCAAAATTCATATAAACAGTGATGAATGAATATGAATGTATCAATGAAGTGCATGTATATCCTTTTTGGGACTGAAAATGGTGAAATTCCAGAATTGCCCTAACGCTGGACACTTTAACACTCCACGTTCGCAAAGCTTTGATCGCGTTTGCGGAGGTGAACTGAAGTTTAGCACTCCATGTTTGCGCCCAAGCATTTCATGATCGCGGATGGTAATCTGCCTTGAGCTCTACCTACGCGCCTGGTTCAGCGCGTTCGTGGTTCACAACTTCCCACTGTTCCACGTTCATGGAGAGTAATTATTGCCAGGTACAATTCATTTCCAAATAAACTCCTTTTTGCTCCAACTTCAATTGTTCCTAGTAACTCTCTATTTAAGCCATATGTACCTGAAACATACATCATTCCAAATATAATTAGCCTCTATTTATGAAATTAACAATATAAAATCATAAGAAAAGAGTGTAAATGGTTGGTACCAACAATTAGCACAAGTATGTGAATGTCTATCAAGTAACTCCTTCACTTTCAAATCACATTTCTCAATCCAAATTTAAATTTCATGAATGATCAAGCAACAACACAAATTCTCAAGAAATGACTCAGACTCCTAGTCCACTAAACAAGTTCCACTTGACTCAACCTTGAAATGCATCAATATCATCAATCCATTTCAACTTGCATGTCCTCACAAAAAGGAAGAAAGTCCCCAAAACACACAAGTATATACAATGAACGAGTGACAAAGACTCAAACACTCACACTCACCAAAAGAATATCTCATGCACACAAATGTCACACCATAGGCTTGCCCATATTTTAACTCAACATTGGCTCAATTTCATTTGAATGGAAATCCCAAAGGGATTTTTAGGCTTGTAATGTAGGCTTAGGGGTAGGGTAGGATACAATTTGGACAATAGTGACTAGCCCTCCTCAAAATCTACACACAACATCCATTTCTTTTCAATTTTCCACTCCTTTCTTCACGAGTCACACCAATGCACCTTTCAATTTTTCTTTTCCAACTTAGATGTCCCACTTGCAACCTTTTTTAACTTTTTGGAGGATTCTTTTCATTCAAGCACTTTTTCTTCTTTTTCTTTTCATTTTGAAAACACTCTTTTTTCTTTTCTTTCCTCCATTCAAATTTTTTTTCTCTTTTTTTCTTTTTCTTTTTCTTTCTTTTGACAAGCTTTCAAGTGGTAGACATCCTTCCTTATCTTTCTACAACACCCCCAACTTAGGCTTGAAGCCTCACTCATGATTAACAACTCAAGTTCAAGGAGGGAAAAGGGTTCAAAAGAAGGATTTCTTTTAAAAAATGGTCAAGGTTTATAGTGTAGGTTTCCAATAAAAAGGATTAGCCTAAAAAAGGGGCACTAGGGATAAAATCAATGCAAAGGGTGGCTATTTAGGCCAAGTGGACTCAAATTAAAACCGAAGAATGCCTAAGGTTATTTTTCCAACCAAGATCCATCAAAGCCAACATTTCAAGACTACATGGGCAAGTTCTAGGTGACACAAGTGAACACAAGGAACAAAAAAAAAAAACGCACCACACATATGACATTCAAATCAAGTAGGAAAGGATCAATCTCATTCTCAAATCAAGCATAAGGGACTCATTTATCAAAATATATCCATCTAGCTAGTAAGAATCATAAAAAAGAGTCAAAGTATTATCTCAAAATCATCCCAAAATCATTTAAAATCAAAGATTGGAGAGATATCCCTTTTTCATGATCCACAACACTTGACTAAATATATTGACACCAAACAAGTCACAATCCCTAAGTATAGCTCCAACAAGAGTCGATGGCTACTTAGACTTCACCAAAGACCACAATCAACACACATACTCACACACCCAATCGATGATTTGCCCTTAAGAATGTCGTCACCCAATCCATCATCGAGAACCATCGATTATACACACCAACTCAAATAAAAATTAAGAAGCTACCAAATTTACTAAAATAGCTACTCCCAAACACAATACATATAATCTCGATAAGGGACCTCCTCTCCAAAGTTAGTTTCCAAGGCATTAGCTAAGAACTCAGCTACTATGGAGTGGTTGGCTCTAATCAACTTCTCAACAAAAACATCCAACCTGAAGCTTGTAGCTGACCAAAGAACTCCAGAATCTTCTCCTCTACTTTGTCTAAGCAAATCCCTCTCTCTTTAATCACGGTTCGATCCAAGTATTCATCAAACTTTCGGGCACACTGGGCTGAGAGGAATCTGCTTTGATCAAAGTAGACATCTTCACCCTCCTCTAGAAGGATCTCATTATCATAAAGTGGATGCTCGAGTTCCATTTTACATCCAATTGGACCTACAATCAAAGCCAACATGACAAAAATACCTTATAGAAATTTTAAATCATGTATTAGGAAATATTTGGACCATGAAAGTCAATTGGAAAAGGTTAGGATCAATCAGGGAAGTATTGTTGTTTTTGAAAAATGACACATTGTACTCTGCGTTCGTGGTCACACTGGCATGATCGCGGAGTTCAAGTCACTCTAAGATTCTACGTTCATGGGAGGTTATCCGCATTCGTGGAGAGCCAAGAGTTTCCAAAACTTCCGCATTCGTGGCATAGTGTCCGCGTTTGCGATGAGTAATAATCACCAACATCAATTTTTCACAGGGGCATTTTCACAAACAGGTGGGGGGCACACTTTTACACAACGATTTTGACAAAATTACACCCTCAATTCTATCCCCAACAACATACAATCACTATCCCAACAATACTCAACAAGTTAGCATCCCAATTCAAGCTATTTTTCAACATCTTAAACACAAGAATTGGCTCCTAAAATCCTAGAAGTAGGACACCACAGTAAAAAATATTCTTGCCAAGAACATAAGAATGGAGAAGGAAAGCAAGACTTTATCAGTGTAGAATCACGGTGGGAAGAATTTAAACACTTTATCATCACCATTGTCAAGCTATTTTCATGGTTGCATAGATCACCATTGATGAATGAGAATGGAGAAGGAGTAGGGTAGTCATACCTCAAGATGAAGAACCAAAAAGGATGAAGGAGAAAGATCTTGAGCTTTTCTTCAAGATTTGTGAGAGCAAAAATTTTGAAAAATTATTTACCCACACTTGTTTTTACTCCATGCCCGTGTTCTTTTGTTTTTTGAAAATATAAGACAAAGTCACAAGTGGCTTGTCTTTTCACTTTACTGCACTTGTTAGTACTCCGCCTTCATGGACAATTGGCCACCTTCGCGGATAATTGGGTGCCTTAGCGCCTTATCGCCTTTTGCTCACACTCTGCGTTTGCAGACACAAGACCGCGTTCGTGGAGCTCAAAATGGGTGCTAGAGCTGGGCCAGTTTCTGCAACTTTGGGCGGCCCCAGGCCCATTTCGACGATCCGCCCTTTGGGTGATGCCTGGGCCAAAAGTGCAGTCAAAACGACCCAGGATCATCCTTTTACAATTTTTGTTAGTGTTTCCACCCAAATCCTCAACTTCAATAACCTTTTCACTTCCAAACCTGCACAAACCACTACCAAAGACTTGAAAATTGTAAGGGTTAACTAAAAATAAAAATTAAAAATTAAGAAGCTATTTTAAAAATTAAAAGTGCAAAAATTAATCTAAGAAATTAAAATTTGAATAAAATTGATTCACCACCCTTTTTATATTTCTATTTGGAGGCAATGAATCTTCTCCCCAACTTCAAGATAATCTTCTGATTGAGTACATGGGGACACTTAGAGACCATTAACATTTTCCATCGGTCTCTCCACTTTGAGGACTTAAACTTTCTACCCAACTTGACATCAACTTTTCGTATAGGCTCTTTGGGTAGACATGAGAGTATCAAGAGGCCTCTTTCAAATTGGGTTTCATTCTTCATGGACTCTAAGCAAGTGACACCCTCAACTTCAAATGAACTAAAGTTGCTATTAAAGATTTCCATGGCTTTTTCTTGCAACCTTAGTATCATCTCCTCAATTTTGACCTCTTGGATGATTATTGGCTTTGACGACATGCATTCAACCAATATTTCTTCCACATTAAGCACTATTCTATCTTATTGAGACTCCAACTCATGGTTGTTGATGATTAGACAGGGAGCCTCACTCACTTCATTGCTTTTTCTCAAGTCGACCTCTAAATTACAATTTTTCATTTCAATTTTGGCCAATCTTTCATATCTAGCAATGAGCAATCGTCTAAAGTCAACTCTCATGATGGACAATAGGTCGCTTCACATCTCTTCAAGGAGTATGTTTATGAACAAGCTAGTGAGCCATTCGTGACTCACAACACCCATTAGCTCACCATGAGGTCCTCCACATTGAAGACAAGGACTATAGACACAGGGCTCACATCAATCAATCGAGAATTCATCACAATTAGCCATATAGCAAAAATAAAAAGAAAAAAAACAAGTACTCACAAGTTGAACAAAAAACTAGTGAACTACAAGTCCTAAATCAACTCAATACACCTATTGTTCCCCATCAACAACACCATTTTTGATGTTGCTCAAACCCACCACTCAAAGGAAACAGGGATGGTCATTATCAACATATTAACCCAACTTTTGAAGTCGGGGTTGAATCCCACAGGAAATAATGTATCGTGAATTGAATAAAGTAAGGACTACGAGCTATTAGTTTTGATCCATTAAGCGAATACAAAACAATTACTAACTAATGGGGGGATACTATGCTAACACTACTCCTAATGAGGGACAAGTGGTCAGGGCCATGCAGTGTAACCCAAGTGTTTTCCTGTGGTGCTATTGAGCTTCAAGATACGGATGTAGTCAAATTCAAGGTGAACGGCCAGAGAGTAAAGTTATACATGGGGATAGCAGAGGAGATCAAAATAGTCATGGAGGTCTTGCTTGATGAATTTTGAATAGTCAAGCCATTTTTTTTGTGCCGCAACATTAAATTAGGCGCTTCATAGGAGGGAATCCATGGCTTGTATTTGTATAACCCAGTGTTTATTTTTATTTTTGTTTTTGTTTTCTTCTTTTATTTTTGTTTTGTATTCGTTTTTTCATTCTCATAGGATTGAGCCTCAAATTGGCATGAAATTACAGGTTAAATACACAGGGAATGTGCTTGGAAGACATAGTCGGGAAGGTTGGTGAGGGCCATGATGGAAAACTGGAAAAATAATCACAAAAGGCCCCCACCACGAGACTCTTCACGGGACATGGTGCATACCACAGACCATGGAGGTCCCTTGTGTCGAGACCTGGTTAGCCATTACCCTTTACGGAACACTCTACAACCCGTAAAATGATTCACGGATCATATAGTGCCTCGTGGATAGGTAAGTCCCTTAACCCCAAGAATTGGTTGAAGTATAAGGCCTTCACGGGCTGTGGAATTGGTCAAAGTGTCCTTATACGGAGCCTTCCACAGACCATGGTGCGCACCACGACCCATGAAGGCCTTCGTGGAGGGTAAGTTGGACCTGACCCAATTCAACCCAGGTCGAAAATTAAATCCCTTATTTTATTCCGAAACCAACCCCCTCTCATTTCTTTCCAAATTTTTCTTCCCAAAACCTAAATTCTTTTACCCTACCTCGATCTAATCTCAAAATCAAGTTCAAACACACATGGTTTCAAGGATTCTATCTAAGATTCTAGTGTTTTTGTGGGCTTTTGTCACTGCATTCCCTCTTCAAGTAAGTATTGCTTCAATTTTCTTAATTTCTCTAAATTTTGTGTGATTAAAGGAGGCTAAGGGTTAAGCATGACAAGATGATGGTGTCTTGTGTTAGAATAGTTGTAATTTAGTCTTCGTCATGACAATGTCTGCTTCTTTGATCTATTGCGTTGTTATACATGTGTTAGAGTGCTCTTTTTGAATTTAGGGGTGATTTAAGGATATGTGTGTGCTTAAATTGTGTGTGAACTATTGTGATATTGTGTGTGTACAATCCTAGTGACAAAATATGATTGGATTGATATTGTTTTGAGTAGGTTGTAAAAGAATTTAGTCGTTAGGACCTTCATGGTGCCCTTTATGGAGCATGGTGCACATCACGGTCCATGTAAGGGTCACGTGCAGGGATCCAAGCATGGTGAACCTCCAAGGGTCCCCTCACGATACCCTTCATGGACCGTGGTGTGCACCACGGGCCGTAGAAGGGTCCATATATGGACACTTGAAGGAAACAACTAAGTAGGCCTCTTTACAGTACCCTTCACGAACCATGGTGCACACCACGACCCGTGAAGGGGTCCCGTCCAGGGACCCCTTTTATCTATGTTGAATTATCATCTGGAGTTGACTGTGTATACATGTCTACACCATATTTTAGTGTAATTTTCCTATTATAGACTGGGTGATGCCACTCTTAAGGGTTATTATCACTTTTTGGGAACATAGGAAGAGTGTCTGTTAGTGCATCATATTTTTGGTTCGTAAACTAACACCTCTTTCTCATTGTGGTGTGCAGGTACTATGACTCCACGCAAAAAAATACAACCTCAAGAGATGAGCTCAAAACCTGACTTCACGATGATTCCAGCAACCAAATAGGGAGTGCCTCAGGGGATGAGTCCTCAGGAGGTTCTGAGGTCTAATACCACAAAGTTTTATCCCTACACCCCCTTTCCACAACTAGATACCAACCAGCAAGACAGGTGGTTCTCTCCTAGTCTGAGGAGGAGGGAGAATCTGAGGGTCATGAGGTCGTCCCAAAGGAGACTGCTATTGTCCAGAGGCATAAGGTAACACCCGAATAATAGGACGATGAGGACAATAATGAAAGTGATGATAATGATGACTATTTTGCAGCACCACAAATGACCGACTCCTATACCCGAAGGTTGTTGGTCGACTTTCTCAGGAACAAGTGGTCCGTTCCAGGTGCTAAAAAAATCTATCAACAAGGGTTCACAAAAAGGTCCACTGGTTTGCAAAATAGGGATTTAGTGCCTGATATGGGTTTTTATGGACAACTTGGCTTCAGTTCTAGAGTTGAAAGAGTTGTTTGAGGCCCATCATTTTGAGTGGATAGACATACCTCAAGGATATTACAGTGTTTTCCTCACACAGGAATTTTATTCCACCTATGTCGCTTCCTTATTAAACTCCTTCACTGAGGAGCGGTCCTGATAGGCCAAGAGAAGGTTGCTAGTGTCCATACCACCTCTTGATTACATTGAGATGTGGGGCAACAAGGTAGACATCTCCAAGGCCACTATGAAAGATTCCTCCATGGCCCAAATTTCACACTAACCTAACTGGTCTATATGAGGTACGCAACCACTATATCATTAATGAGATGCGTATGGAAAACTCAAAGCATCGGGTAAAAGCAATGAGATGGATTGCCCAATATATTGCTATAGAGGGGGCTGAGGTTACGTGGGTCACCGACCTGCATGTTCTAATTACCAAGGCCTCCTTGACTTTTTATGCAAAGTTCTGGTGGAAATGTATTAGTTCCAGGTTATGCCCTACAGGTAATGGCAATACCTTCTCATCAACACAGACTAATTTGGTCGCTTGCATTATGGCCTGACTTAGCATGAATTTCGGGCGTATGATTGCCACAAAGATGTGTGATAGGACCCTGAATGATAAGGTCAGGCTCCCTTTCCCTTACTTAGTGACCAAATTTTTCTACCACTTCGGGGTCCCTTATAGAAAATTTCTTGACGACCAGATCAATGTGACAAAGATGGTGAATCTCGCCTTGATTAAAGATGTCAACAATTTGCTCTTTCAAACCCCCACTACCAATCCAGTTGGACAGTATGCTTTTCCTCAGGCTCCACCTTAGGCCTCAATGGTATTTGAGGGGATTTCCATGGCCTAATCTCCAAGCACAACGTCTGACTAGCCAGAGGGCACGAGTGACCCTCCCTAGCCGACAGCTGGAACCGGGCCTTATGTATTTATTCCTTATGAGTTCCTATCGCAGTTGGTCACAAATCAGAGGCAGACTAGAGCCATATTAGACCAGTTGGTGGAGAGGATGCCATAGGTTATGCAGTCTCATGTACAATGGTTGAAGGATCACTTACAGGATAATATGATGCACAAGATTGCCTCTCTTCTGGGTCGGGTTGATTATTTGGAGACATATTTCATGGCCCAGTTTGAGAGCCTGAGCGCATTAGAGACGGCATCCATACTCGATTAGTTGGCTGCTATGCACAACCAGATTACTCAGCTTCAGGCTTGGTCTACCTATGTAGCCTCAATTGTGCCCACTGACTCTCTAATGCAATTATTTAGTACTCCCACAGTGGCACCTACCTTGGGTGCAGATTAGGGCACCATCCCTCCTACTGCGCCGCTAAAGAATAACAAGGGAAAGAGGCGCAAACAGCGTACCAGTCCTCCTACTGATGGGGAGATGAGACTGAGAAAGGCCCAAAAGGCAGCCAGAGAGCAGGAGGAGATAGAACGTCTATAGCGGGACACTGCTATTATTGGAGCTTTAGAGAGTTGAGCCAATTCAGGTCTTACAGTTGGGGGCAAGGATCCTACGGGGGTTCCCGATGCTACTGAAAAGCATGACGTTTAGGGTGTCACAGGTATGTCTAACCCTCTATTTTATATTGCTTTTTATCAGTGTACAGTGAGGACACTACACTTTTTTTTTTTTGTTGAGGGTGGACATCCTGCCACTTGGGAGTTTTTCTTGCCATGTTTCTTTTCTCTCAAGTGTATTATCTAGTAGAACTAGCATATTTAGGTTATTTCTGTATATGCAAATACTTATTGAATTGTAGCGATCGTGTGCAAATGAAAAATACCCCTGTTTGTTAAAAGTTTTTTTGCTTGATGATTATGTGATGGCATGCTTGTGATAACTCATATGTAAGGTAAATAGGCCGTTGTAGAAATGTTCTATCCTGAAATGCTACGTTGAATTGATTGATTGAGGCTAGGCAGTATAAAAATGATGTCATGTGTATGAGCTGAATTGTTTAGTTCAATTGATGCACTTGTAAGCTAGAACTTGTCTGGTTAGTCCCACTAGAGCACTTGAATGACTTGATTAAGATAGTATATTAGGCCATTTTTCTATGATAAGCCACTTAGCCTAAATTCCACTAACCAATGAATTGTCTCTTTGAACCAAAAGTTGAGCCTTAATAGACCTTTTTCTTTCTAATTTACCCAATTCACCTATCTCATCTATCTGTAGAATTTTACTTTGGCTCTGATCTCTCCAAGGACATTGTGAACCTCAATTTAGGCCAAAAGCCTAAGTTGATGGTGGCTTATATCGACCCTGGTCCTTGAAAAGACATTATGCACCTCAACCCAGGCCAAAAGCCTAAGTTGAGGGTGACTATTGTGGAAAATACAGAAAAGCAAGGTGGGGAAAAAGGCAAATAAATAAAGAAAGAGAAAAGTTAGGGGTGGGACTGTATATAAAAAAAAAGCAAGAAGAATCACCCTTGGGAGCAAAATAATTGGGAAATTAGGGATAGTATGAGTTTGGAGGGGGTTGAAAGTAGAGGGCTAAGTTGAAGTAGCATCCTAGAGGGGCAAAATAGTCACTTTAATCCTAAATGTATCCTACCTTAGCCTGAGCCAACGTTACAAGCCACAAAAGTCCTAAAGTGATCCTAAAAAGGTCATTTGAGAGCCACAGTGGTGAAAATCAAGGCAAGCATATGGATTGTACTTGTGTGTTAATTGAATGTCATTTGTGAGTGTGAGTATTGGCATTCCAATTTTTGTGTATCATTTGACTATTATGCTTGAGACTTCTTTATGGTGAGGGCACTAGGATTTTGCTGTCAAGCTAATGTTAGTCAATCCACACTTATAGCATTTACCTAGGTGTTCTTGAGCTACTCACAGTACTGTTGATCTTGGCATGTTGGTTTGATCATATGTGCATAACATATGTAGAGCGAGGAAGGTGTTTTAACTTGATGGGCTACTACATATTCATATGGGATATTGTATATACATTTTGTCATTTGTGTTATTGCTTGAGGACAACCAATGGTTCTAAGTTGAGGGTGTTGATGTGTCATGAAATTATGGCATTTTCGGCATACAAAACTATGAATAATTTCGAATCCCAAGCACATTTCGTGTTTATGATGTGTGTTTTGTGTTATTTTTCAGAAAATTAATGTAAGGCATGGAATTGGAGACAAAGTGAAGAACCAGAACTGAAAGGTTGTAAAAATGACCTTGTACGATGCCCACCATGGGCCTTAAAGCACACCACATGCCATAGTGGTCCATCGTGAACTGTATTGGAGGCTGAAGGAACGAAGAAATGGCACAAGTCAAGTTTCACGGATCTCTATATGGGTCGTGGAATGATTGACGGACCATACAAGGAATCTTACAAGGTAAGCTTGGAACCAAAATCAAAGTGGAATACCACGAGACCCTTCATGGGCTGTGGAACCAACCACAGATCGTGACAGGGTCCGTGAAGTACAAGAAGGCAAGGTACTCAAGAACTGGTAAAGGGAATCTTCGCGAAGCCCACCACGGGTCATGAAGTGCACCATGTGTCATGGTGAGATCCTGTGGTTGGATGTCTTGAAGTTGTTGACTGATGATCGCAAGGGGAACTACGGAACCCTTCATAGGTTGTGGTGCACATCACAGACCGTAGAGGTGTTCTGTGAACCTTGCCGATCTAGATTTCCTACTTTGATTAGGATTAGATTTCTTTTGCATATATAAGTCATTTTTAATTATTTTTAGATTATTCTGGATTTTCTGGACAGCATGTATGAAGGAGCACATAAACCTAAAGCCTACTTTGAACTTAAAATCATCTTTTGGGTCTTTTAATCAATATTTTGGATTTGTGATTCCTCTCTCTTACATTGTAAGTGGTTTGTACCATGAATTCTTTATCTATTTGTGGGCTACTTTTGTTATCTATGCTTAGCGAAGCTCACAACTAGGGTTGTGGGAACCATGACACAATAATGAGTTAGGCAAATGCTTAGGGTAAATTTCGGTGATCAAATAGCATGTATTATGATTGTCTGCATCTACATTGTTTTCTTGATGAGTGACACATTGAGAACTCGCCTGTATTTATTACTTGTCTGAGAGGAAAGTAGTAATTAGAAAAAGATAATTATAACTAGGATTTGAGAGAATAAATACTTGTCTAATTTACTTGAGCTCACGAGGGGAAAGTACCTAGAAATCCTATGTGAGGGTTACTATGAAATACATTCTAAGTCTGAGAGGAGAGAAATAAAATGCTTCTGAGAAGGATTGAGAGGTGAATTAGAAGCTACTTAACTCACTAGATTTTGCATGTATCGAACAAAGGAATAGCCCGAGAGATAAGTTATTGGTCATGGGGAATGCAATCCTAGCTTAACTCTCATTCTATACCCACCAAGCTATCATACTAGTTCTGTTCACTGGTTATTGTTAATCATTACAACAAATCCCCCAATTTACTTTATGTATTATTATTTTAGGTAAGTAGTGACTTTATTTGAAAAGTAATAGTTGATAGACTTATTTCAACCTATTTCCTATGGATCAACCCCGACTCTCAGTTGGGTAACTAGACTGCTAACGATCATTTATATTTCTTATGAGAAGTATACTTGAATGTTATTAGTGTACTCCTGTGGGATTCGATTCAACTTGATGAGTCCTAAGCTTTTGAGAAGGAGCTTGTGGTCATTCTAGACAGATAGGTTAGGAAGCTAAGGCCCAAGGAGATTTTGTTGATAAAGGTTCAATGGAGACATCATCCAATTAACAAGGCTAATCAAATGATCGAGTGGGATACGTAAATCTGACATTCTCACCTTTTTTAGTCCTCGGGTATGCTTTTCTTCTTGACTTTTGAGGCAAAAGTCCTTTTAATAGTAAATGTTGTAATGTCCTCCAAGGTTATTTTTGTACTTTTACGTGATTTCACCATTTTATCCCTCCCAAAAACTTTCTTTTAGTTCTTGTATGGTGTTGGTATGGGTGGAACACTCCACGAGATGGTTGGGTGAGTTTGCTGTGAATTTTTCTATGTTTGAAGGCTTTAAGTGAAAGGGGTTAATTTTAGTCAACATTCAAAGGTTCAAGTGTCGTATGGAAATCCTAATAGTTCCATTAGCTCTTAAAGGTACATTTTGTTCTAGAAGGAAGGTTAGTTTGGGATTTTGGGCTTTCATTTTGAATTTGTACAATTAGTCATTTTAACTTTAATGTTTTGGTCAAGTTTGACCTTAGTCAACATTTTGGGTAAATGCGTCTAGATGAAAATTCTATCAACATGGTTAACTCCATAACGCTAAGTTTGATGCAAAATGACCTTTGGTTTAGTTTCTGAGGTGCTAAGAATGATTTTTTGGTCGTTTAGGTGCTTTATGTGTTGATTCTTTGCTAGTATTGACTTTCTCAACACTACAATAAAACGATATCTATTGGTTATTTCATCAATTTCATTGAGTCCAAAATATCATATCCAGTTGGGTAGCATAGTTTATTTGTGTCACTGGGATCCCGAATGAATTTTGAACCCTTGCCAAAGAAATTTCCTAGACTTGGTGCATAGTTGATGCAGGGCTGCTAGTGCAGCCCAATTTGTTCTCCATGTTTGTGGACCCATGGTTATGTTCGTTGAGTAGTGTTGACTAGGCCTCCGCATTCACATGTGGAGCTCTACGATCATGAAGCACCACTGCCCAGGCCTTCGCATTCGAGGGCAGCCTGTCGCATTCACAGAGTGTTATCCCTCTAACCTCCACATTTGCGGAGGCCATTTTTGGACCTAGTAGTATCTTAAAATAGCCCAATTCCAGCAACCAAGTCCCATTTTGTGAGTTGGTATTTTTGAGTTTTTTAGAGCAAATCTTGGTCAAATTCAATGATTCTTATTGTGTTGGGTTGAAAATTCTTGTGAAGATGTTTCAGTGATGTTTATTCATCCAAAAACCTTGCAAGTTCTGTCTAATGCTGCCTATTTTTTATTTTGAAATCCTTAGGATTTAATTTTGGTGGGTTGATTTAGGTCTTTTCGATACTTGGAATGTACTCATTTTTGGAGCATAAGTTTCTTGACTCACTTCGGACCTTATGATGGAGTTAGTTTTTCAATTTCATGTGTGAGTCCTGATGTTAAATTTTTTTACCCAATTTTAGTTATTGCCATATGGGTATCATTAGCTTTATTTTGACATGTTCTTCAATAATCTGATAGAGTGACAATGTTCGAAGATGGTTCAAAAAGGAAAACCCCTGGTTTAGTGGATTGAGTGTGGTTTCGGTCTTGAGATAGATTTTATGATTTTTTTCCTTCAGACTTGGCTCGATTCGATTTGATATAGTTTGAGTAGTATCACATATTTAGGTTGATTCTTGGATATTATTTAGTCAATTGTGAATCTTAAGGAAATGGATGGCCTTGTTGAATAATTAATGTAGTTTTAGGCCAAGAAAGCCTCAGTATAGGTGATTTATCGATGTTTGATTTGCATAGTATCCTTAAAATGGCTCTTAGATGAAATGAAAGTTAGGTCATTGTGTGCCAGCTTATTGGATTAATTATGTCATAATTGTGCACTTTTGGATTGTTATTACTAAATTTGGTGAGAAATTCTCCATCTTTATGAATTTGTGATATTTGGTTGAAGTTCTTGTTTGAAAGAGTAATTTGAATAAACCATGATTGAAATGGTTAATAATGAGATTTAATAACAAAAAAGCTAAATTTAGGAATTTAGAAAATATTCGATAAATATGAAAGATTAGATAAAGAATGGAATTTGGCATGCATTATCTTATTTTAACTTTATTTTATCATTGATGAGCTCGAGGTACTAGATGACCCCTAGACATATTTTGAGTTTTCTTTTTATTTTGATTGATGAACTCAAGGCATATTTTTGGGTGATCTATAAATATATTTTCAGGTTCTTTATTTACTATTGATGAGCTCGAGGTTTATTTCGTGCGATCTGTGACTATTTTTTTGGATTTACTATTTCACCACTATACTGATATGATCATCTATGTATATTATGGTTGTAGTTGTTATCATTTTTGTTTCATGATATTTGAATGTGTTATTAGTAATTATTGTGGTTTTTCCCGTACTCTAAGATTTACCCTTAGATTTGGCTTTAAGATTTCTTGTTCTTATTTAGTGTGTATCATCACACTACTTTTATTATATTTTATCCTTTTGAGCTCTGTCGCCCTATTATGTCTACTAGGTACATTGTGTTTTTGGTATTGATACTACACTTCTACATCTTTTATGCAGCTGCTAGTTCGAGCCACTCACGGCGCCCATTAGATCATCTGTAACAATATCAAACTTGGATCGTGTGAGCTCCAGGCATTCAGAGCCTTGTTTCTTTCCCTCTTTATACTGATTAAATTTTATATTTTAGACAGTCAGACTCTTGTATCGTCTAAATATTTATCAACATTTTGTACTTAGTAGCTCCTGTTTGCTGATACCAGGTCTGGATGATCTAGCGTCATTCTGTCTTTGGTTACTTTCAGGCAGTTGGTATATTTTGTATTGTATTGTATATCTATATTTAGACCTATTTTCTTTGATTATATTATTCTAGTTTTGCTTATTATTATTCATTTATTTATCATAAACAAATTGTCTTCCAGAAAATCTTAAATTTTGAATTTGGCATGCTTACCCGAAAACTATAGTAGGCGTCATCATGGCCCGAATTTGTGTTATGACACAGATGGGGCTGGTCCTCCGGACAGTGTAGACTTCTACTCTCCGGGCTAGAGTTGTTAGACCTTGTCACATATGCAAAGAACTAGCCCATCAGTCTAAAGAGTGTCCCTAGCATGGGACTATTGGGCAATTTGTTCAATTAGATCAGTCTTGTGGGTTCATGTTGCATCCAATCAGAGATAGTACTCAGACTGTTGTTAGAGGTTGTTCAGGTTTTCAAGCTGAGGTCAATCATGATTATACCTATGCTTTTGCAGGACAATCAGAGGTCGAGGCTCCAGGTATCTAGTATAATTGCGTGATTTTGTTATTTCACCCTTTATTGTGTGGTGTTGGGATTTTCATACCCATCCGTGCCTATTTGACTTGCTTTTTGTCTTGTGATTGTGGCACTATCCTTACTCAGATTTGTATGTCTGTTATTAGTTTCATAGTTGATTCCTTTTTGTATTAGATCATGTTGACTTGGTTTTATGTTTGGAGAAGTGGTAGAATAATACTTTGTAGCTTTGTGCTTAGTTTGCATGCCTTAGCTGATTTTTCATTTTCGATCTCCCTATTTTGCTTGGTTTAGATGGTTACCCTTGTCGCTTGTTGTTCTTTTGTTAGTTAGTGTAAGGTTGTTGCCAAGAGAGGGGTGTGTTAGTAGGTGTGGCCCATTGGACCTAGTTAACTTAGAGAGTTTCCTTAGTTGCATGTTTTTTCTTAGGTTTAGTGCTTTACAATTAGTGGTTGAGGACATTGCGTGTGCAAGGTAGTGTAGCCATGGGTAGATCATGGTAGTTCCAATTTATCACTTCCTTCCTTTGCCATAGTCTTTCCTCGATTGTGGTGTTGTGACTAATTTGTTCGATCTTCCTAAACTCTTTTCTTTCAAGCATCTTGGCAATTGGGTTATGGCTAACTAGAATTTGGAGGTGTGCTTCCTTGTTATGACTTGATGTTACTATGGTTAGTTTTCTATAGTGGAGGTGGTAGCTTTCGAGGTTGAGATTGGTGAATCAGGGTTAAGATGGTAGTGTCCCTTGGTGGCTTTACACCTTAGAATTATGGGTTCAGATAGAGGATAGAGTTTTGCTTAGAAGATTTATTTGTAGGATGGGGTCAAAGTAATTCGTAGATCTATGAGCTTGTGATTGCACAATGGAAGTTTGTTTTGTCATGCTTGATAACTCATCGTGTTAGATGAGTGGAGTTGGTACTATTGGGTCATTATCAATCGATTGACTGTGTCTATTGTTGCAACTTGGTGTTTTCTTGAATTAGAGTGGTTAGTTCCAAAGGTGGTGTTTCAACTTGAAATTGTTGGTTTTGAGTTGAGGATGTGTTTTGGGATTTTCCCTAAGTTGAGATCTCTTTACGATAGTTGTTGTTCTTCATTACTCTGATGGTGTATGTGTTTTGTTTGAAGCTTGTTTGTAAAATTTGGTAGACAAAATTCAGACTATGTTGGAGATATTCAAGATAGATAAGGAACAAAAGGATGCTCCTATGGCTAAGGAAGTTGAATTTGAGCTTGAGATAGGTATTTCAGTTGGTAAGGTTGATTTCCTTCTGCTTAGTTTTGCATATGTTCAAATTTAGTGGTTCCAATGTGGTTTGGATTTTCGTAGGTGATTTTGATAATTTTTATTATTTTCAATTCAATAAAGAGGAGTTGGATGCCAAGGATAAGAATTAGAGGAATATTGAGTTGTGGGGTAAAACTGAGATTTGCTTCGATGCCTGAGTTTTGATTTAACATTATTCAATTTGTAAGGATGCCTGGGGTTCTAGTGAAGCATATGGGGATCCTCATTCTTTTTATGCTTGTAGGTTGTGACTATTCTTGACTTTCACTGATGAAAGTCCTTTTAGTATAGATGTTGTAATGACCCTCCAGGTAATTTTCTTTGTTCGATTATCTTTTTTGAATTTAGAGCTTTTCTGTAGTGATCTCAAGTCATTTATGATTTGTTGATATTGGCAATTCAATCATCTAGTCATTCATTTGATTTTTATGATCCTTTTTGTGTTTTAGAGCCCTTGGAGTTTAAATGATTGACTTCAGTCAAAACTTTATGTATACGACATCCGAATGAAATTCTAACAATTCTATTAGCTTTGAAAGGATCATTTTAGGCAAGGAACATGGTCGACTCGAGTCCCGAGGTTATTGGTGCGAGTTTATGCTATTTAGCGTTTTAGCTTTTAAGATTTGGACTAAGTTTGACCTTGGTCAACATTCTTGATTAATGTGCTCAAATAAAATTTTTGTCGGTGTGGTTTGTTTTGGAACATCGAGTTTGATCTAGAAGAACCTTTAGTTTAGGTCATGAGGCTTTCGGTATGAGTTTGGTACTTGGACGAGATGTTGAAAAACTTAAAGGCCTAGTGTTGACTTTAATCAATATTCAGAGAATTAGTTGTCATATGAGAATTTCATCAGCATCATTACCTTTACAATGTTGAATTTGATTTATTAGGACCTTTGGTTTGGATCTCGGAGTCTTCTTTTTTATTTTGGGTGTTTAGAAGTAAAGTTGAGTTTTAGGTTTAAAGGGGTCCTGAGGGGACAATTCTATTACAACAATATTTTTTAGAAGTTTGATAATTTCATGAGTTCGAAATGTCAATTTTAATGGGGTAATATATCTAATTTATTTTTATCAGGTTTCGAACGAATTTTAAGGGTCTGTTCAGAGACTAAAATAGCAAAACCTAAAATCTGATGTAGCCTTTTAGCAACATATTTTGGGATTTTAATGACCTAATTTTAATTTTTAGCAATCAGATTCATCTTTCCTCATTTTCAAATTGCGATATTTTGAGCTAGGAAGCTCTATTTGGGGTGATTCAAAGTCCAGAGAGTTCTTTTTTATCGTGACTACACATTTAAGTGTTTGGGAAGTGCTGGAAGCTTATCATTTGAGGTAATTTTAGCTCCATAGATACTACCAACCCTCTTCTTCTTTGCTTTAATTTGTGAAATTTTGCATGCACTGATTTTGAGCAGTTTCAAACCCCAAATTGTGTTATATTTTGAAAATAATTTGGAAATATAAAGTGAATATTTTTATGGAGTCAATTTTGATATTCTCAGTATGGGTCCCACAATTTTGTATTAGACACGATTTTGGGTTTGTCTTTGAAAAATGCAATTTGAGTATCAAAACATTTGTGTTGATGTGGTGATCAATATTTTGATAGAATAACGGCAAATAGAGGTGATTTGGGCATATATAGCTCTTATACGATAGATTTAGAGCACATGTGATCGGCTTTGAGGTAGGAAGCAGTCTCCATTCTTGATTAAGATCTTTTTTATAATGCTTAGTATAAATTTCATGTGAATTTGGATTATATTTGTCTGGTATTTCATTTTCATCCATTCTATTCTATTTTCGTAAATTCCAATTGAGTCTTAGACTAGTGTAGCCTTTTGGAGACCTTAGTTTAGCCTTGGTCATTGATTTTGGTATGACTTAGAACAAATATTTTGTTTAGGAGTTGTGCGAGTGACCTTAAAATATGTATGAGCCTTCAAAGCTTCGGTGTGGCTTCTGGTAGGGCCCATTTCAGATAGCATACCTTGTGGTAGTACTTGAGATTTGATTGGGTCGTTGTAGCCGTAAGTTTGATTTAGCTCTGCTTAGTCGTTGATTAGAGATTATAGACTTGGGTTAGATGTCAATCCTAGAGATGATTTTCCCCCCTACTTGACCTTTTTAGCTTCCGACAATTTCTTACTTGTATATTTAGTTGTATACTGATGACTTTCTTATTGAATTATACTTATTCTATATTTCTAGGTATGATGCCATGTTCGAGGAGTATTGGACCCCAAGTTAGTTCTTTTAGCCTTTGTATGTAGAGGTAGTGTTTTGATCTTCTAGTTTTGTGTATCTATTGGATACTATTGTACATTGGTTGCTCATTTATACTTGTTTTGTGGTACAATCCCGATTCATGCATTAGTTCATCATGATCATGCATGGAGAGAGAGGATGGTATTCATACTATTGACATAAAATTGGGTTTAATGTAGTTTTAATGGGAGTGGTACCACCTAGATCACTTGATTTTTGAATTTTAATATTACGAGACATCAAAGGCATGTTTTTTTTTCTATTTGAAACTATAGAGGCATCCGAAATGATCTCAATTTTCTGATTTGACTAGATGACGTGTTGACACTCCTTCTACATTGTTACAGCTACTATTATTTCTCTAGTACCATCGAAAGAGATGATGATAAAACCTGATATGGACCTAGATAGTGTATATGGATGGGTTACCCATGCCTCTGTGGAACCTTCTATGAGTACCATTGTACCGGGTGAAGGTGTCACATGTGTCCTACCTTGCTAGTTGAAATGAGGTAGGCCTATACACTTGTGGATACACACTTCAGAGAGATTCCCATGCATATCTTGCATTCACATGCATTGTTTGTCATCAGTATATCATTTATTGTTTGGCATCCTCGATAATATGGAATGTTGATTGGGTTATGTTTATTGATTGTATTAATTGGTAGTATAGAATGTTGATTGGTTGTTATTTGACTATATTGGTACTTACTTCTGTTACACTACTAGCCTTAGACTAGTTGGACTTACTTGATTTCAATGTGATACTCTCCCTATTAGGTTGAATTAGATTAATTCCTAGACTGTTAGATTATTTATATGTGCTTGGTGATTTTTCTTTTTCTTGTACCTTGCTAAATAAACTTTATAGCCTGTCATTCTTACTAGAAGATGATAGACCTGTTTCTCCGAGGTACCTTTCTTATCTTATCTTCCGAGCCTCGTGTATTTTGTTCATTATCTTTTATTATCTATTCCATTTTGATTTTGTCTATGACCTTGTTTATATGTGTTGTATTTATCTTATTTATATGATATTTATGCTTGCTTTATTTGTGGAGCTCAGTCGACCTATGCCTATTAGGTACCAATTGTTTGGTACTCATACTACACTTTTGCCTTTTGCATGTCGTAATGTGAGTCCTCTTAGTTGATTGAGTTCATGTAGAGTTGTTGTGGGTTTCAGAGATTGGAGTGAGCTCCTGGCATTCAGAATTACTAATTTTCATCTGTTTTGTTTAGACTAGTCTTTATTTAGTGTTCAGAGATAGTCTGTATCTTATTTTTGTAAAAGTTTTGTACTCTTATTTTTTGTATTAGATGCTCAAATACTGACTTATGTCATATCTTAGGGTGGGTTTTTGTATATTATTTTTTCAGTCTCTTATTTCTTTTCCTTATTTGGCGGCTTTTGTAATACTTCTTATGGTTGTCTGCCGCACAATAATTCATTACCTATGGTTTTGAGCTAGGAGTTACACTTACCTACTAGTGGGTTGTAGTAGGTGTCATCACGACCTGAGAGGTCAAATCATGACAACATCCCTCCCCTATGTATTTGAATGTCTTATCTCCTCTCTGATACATCTCTATCTTTTCTCTGCTCCCTCTTTTGGTATATCCCTCTCCTATATATTCAGATGCATGTTGATGTATTAAGAAGTCCAGTAATGTATTCGAAATTCATAAATTTTATGAAATTTTTGTAATTTGAAAAAGAGTAGGAAAATAATGTAGTTACCTTTTATCACAATGGGATTTATGTAAATTACACTATAAAAATTAGATAAACCTTTAAGGACAAATTAGATAAAATGTCCATTAGGTTGTATTTAGTTTTTTGGAAACAGTCTCTCTATCTCTATGAAGTAGTGGTAAGGTTTACGTATATTTTACCCTCTCCAGACTCCAACTTGTGAGATTCCACTGGGTATGTTGTTGTTGTTGTTGTTTGTCCATTAGGTTGTATTTCTAATAAGAAAAATAGCCCACTTTAAAAAAAAGTCATTTATTACAATAAGTAACATTTAGCACTTTTGCCTTACAAAATTTGGCATGTCTTGTCTTCTTCATCTTGTCTTCTTCTCGCTTCTTTTGGCTATTCTTCGTCGTTGCTGCTTCTTCTACTTCCTCTATTTTTTAAATTTAAAAAAGAGAAAAGACACAGTCACCACTGATGTTGTCCCAAATTTTCAAAAAGACATCTTAACTTTGTGAGTGTCCTATTACCCCCTAAACAATTTTAAACTGTTGTTATTAGATCATTTTTTGTCCACCTGACATAGAGAGTGTATGCATTCTCTTTAAGGAGCGTGAAAAACTTAAAATATAATGATATAACTTTATTTTTATAAGTATTTTGTTATAAAATATATTTTCTTGTTTTACTTATTAGTTTAACTTTTTTTTTCTCTATTATTTTTTCTTTTTTTTTTCCTTCTTTCTTCTTCAAAAATTCATTTTAATCTCCATTGAAGCTCCTCACTCTCAATATCACCATTTTTATCATAACTCCACCCTTCTTCTTGTACTATTATTAGTTTAACTCTCTTTTCAATTTTAAAACTTTATCTAAATATTTTCTTACATTTCAAACAATTTGAGTAAACCCATTAGATTTTAAGAAGATTAGGTTGTATTATTTGATTTTTTTAATTTGAGTTTCAAGTAATTTCTTTCAATGTTTTAGGAATTCATTGATTCATTCAAAATTATCCATTCTAATTTTGAAGTTATGTCACAAAGAGATAAATTGATTGATGATTCTTTCAAAATTTTGAATTTGCTTAAGAAAATAGTTAGTTTTGTCATCAATAACTCAACAAAGTGTTGAAAATAGTGTGATTTTTTTTTAAAAAATTATTGAGAAAAAAGAAAATTGATTGAAGAAGAAGAAAAAAAATCGTTGGGGGGGGGGGGG
>JBCEWC010007283.1:0-21644 GCA_038996855.1 Solanum aculeatissimum | reverse complement strand
GGGTTTAGGAGACCTTAGGGTACCAAAAAGGGGCTTAAGGAAATGTTAAATCACGAAAATACCATTAATAAAACATACATTTCCGAGACTAAGCAGAGTGAGATGGCTGCTACAGTTCCCGTCTCACTATTCACGGTCCGTTTGCCCCTCCATCAGACAACACTTAGTCAATTTTTCAGCGCGAACTCTTAGAGGACTTTCTGTAACACTTGACGGACACTTTTGGCGGACCGTTTGGAGGTTGACTGGCCGTGTACCTGTCCCGTGAGCCTATACTTAGCCACCTAAACTTGTCCATGGCTTGGCCTAGCCACTGTCCCACTTGACAGGACAGTGGACAGACCGTCTAGGCTCAAACGAGCCGTCCAAGGTCTCGTGGTCCTACACTTGTCTTAGGGGTGGTTCCTGGCCACTCCTAGCTCACTGGAGCACTGGAAGACACCCCACACGGACCGTGCAAAGTTTCACGATCCGTGCCCTGCCCTTAGCTACTTTTCTGAGCCTATCTCCAATGTCTTCCGAATTTCATACAGTCTCACTGTTTGGGCCATATCTCCCTCATCCGAACTCCGAATCAAGTGAAACTAGTTGCGTTGTGAATCTAACTCAAAGAGCTTCAATTTGATATATAGTATCCCACATAGTTCAACCCACATCAAAAGTTGTGACCGTTTGAAGTACACTGCCAAAACTGTCCCTCTAGGCCACCAACTAGCCCGGTTTGCGTTCGGCCACTTAAACTTAACCCGTGACTACCAAAACTTAACCATGGCCAGTAGTACACCATATAAGGCCAACCATAAGGAGATTTTGAAAACTTTTGGGTTGTTACATGTCTCCATCACCATCACCTTTTTCTATTCCTCTTCCACTACTATCAATCTCCTTTTTTTCCCCTCCTCCACCACCACAACATTGTCCTCCTCCATCATCATCATTGCCACCACAATAATCATCACCTCTTCCTCTACATGTGTTACAACAATAGATAAGTCATCTATTGCAACTGAAGGATTGGTCATTTGTTGCAACAGAAGAGTCATTTGTTGCAACAGAACGATTATTTACAGAATGTCATATGTTGCGACAGAACGGTCATCTATATAATTTCTTTCGATGACTTTATTATTTCTAAAAAAAAAATCAAAATCAAAGCAAAATAGTTTGTAAAAATAAATAAATAAAACAGAAAATATGATAAAAAGGATGAGCGTTAACGATAATGGCAATAGAGGCGACGCCAATGACGATAATAATGACAAAAAAGAAAAGGATGAAGGTAGAGAGAAAGTAAGAACAAAAGATGGAGGAAGGAAGAGAAAAATATGAAAAGAGAGAGAAAGAAAGAAAAACAAGAGTAAGATTGAAAAATAATGATTAAAGGTGAGATTTTTAAAATTTGAAATAGGAGGAAAGACTTTCTAACATTTTTAAATTTTAGTGTACACCCTAAATTTTTTTATCTCTTTAGTTTGGTCCCATCTTAACTTAATTAAGCTTTTAAATGACTTTGATCCTTTCTTTGATAAAAAAGTCATCAAAAATAAAATCAAGCAAGCTCTTCATGGCATCAAACTAATGAATAAAATTCATTCGCCTATGTATAGAAGTTTCCACAAGTTCTATGCACGTTTTCAATTAATTTTCTTTCGTAAATTTATTCGTAACTAATATCAACATTACTAACATCAACTCATATTACCCTTTTTGACAGCACAAACCAAACACCTCCAAGACATATTAGCATCAGAGATAATAACATTAGTGAAACCATGTAGGGAGACAAAGACCCGTGTAAGTAACCATTTAACGACTCCCTTTGTCCATTTTTATTTGTCCATTATACAAAAAAATAAAAATAAGTATTCAACAATAATTGTCCATTTTGTAAAATCAAAAAATAATTTTACATTTAATTTCTAATTTACCCCTATCATTAATTATAATCATTTTTCTATTATATTTTTCAAAAAATTATATTTATTATATTCAAAGAATGATTTGATAAAATTATCCATCATTGTTGCTTCTTAATACTTGTATCAATAGTGGACAACTATTATTGGACGGAGGGAGTAATACAATATTCAGTACTATTTTTATATACTATACCAAACCACTTAGTGTGAGAAAAAAACCATGCAAAAGTAATACAAGCTTTAACACCGAGATCATCTCCGTAAGAATAGAGATAACTAGATGAAATCTCCCAAAAAAAAAAAACACACACACACACAACTAAAATGAAAGAATAGAAAGGTAACCAAGAAAGATAGTTAAAGTGAATCCAAGCAACTCTTCATGCCAATAAGATCAGTCTACTACAATGACTTGTCAGTATTGTCCAACACTTGGTTGCATTCATAACTTAGGAAATACACTTGATCAATAAACTAGTGTTGTCTTCCCGAGTTGCCACAAGGAGGATGTCAAACCAGTTGGTCATGCAATGATCGAGGCCATCACAAAACCAATGAAACTGACTTGTACACATTTAAGTCAACCAGACAACTAACTGGCTTAAGGTTCTAAAATTTTTCAAACAGCTGGAGCATTAAGGATATAGCAAGAATGTCTAAAGATTATGTCTTTTTGAGATGATAGCCCAAAAGGATTCCCAGCAATGCAATGATGAGAACATATATAGTTGGAATACCACCACGACTTCTGTTACGTTCCCGTTTCAAGAGCTCCTGCATAGGGCAAAGCTCAAGAAGTTCAAAGACAAAATTCAAAAGGGGATATTTCAGCTTCTTGGAACCAGAGTAAGCAAAGGCCACTCTTTTATGTGCCATTCTTTTCAATGCAAATAGATTGTTGAACTCAAAACTTCAAAAACACAACCCAGCCGTCATTGCTTTACACAACGGAGATATACAACAACAACATACCCAGTGAAATCCCACAAGTGGGGTCTGGGGAAGGTAAAATGTATGCAAACCTAACAATAACGGAGATATGTTGAGTGTATATAAGAAATAAGCATTACACCCTAGTGACATGTTTTAAAGTTGTGGAGGCCTAGGCATAAAGCAGACAACATAACTAGTGCGCTGAGCTGCTACACTGATAGCATTGCAATAAGTTTAAGTAAAAAATTGAATAATCTCACTTATCGTCAAGATTTTATTTTCAAATGTATATAAAATAAGTATAAGATATCAACACTATGATTGACACAAATTTCTCTCTCTTAAGAGAACTGAAGATAACAAACTTGCTCAATAAACAAAACTAATATAAGCAGGTCCATCAAAAGCCTAACCTAGAGTGCGGGACTGCTGATGAGTTCATTTTACCCATTCAACAACACTACCCATAAGCATATCAGGCTAATCATGGCCCTTTCTTCCTATCCTTAAATCACTTTCTACCACCTCAATCAATTAAATGACATGAGGAGTGGGCAGCAGTTCATGTGAAGAGATGGATATCAATAGAGAACACCTCGATAGAATTCAGCAGGAAAAAGTCAACTAAGAGGCAGAAAGCTTGTCCAAGAAAAATGACACCGATGTCAAGAAGACAGCAGAAGTGTTCGATGTCAACACATCTTTTCTTTGCACATACCTGACCATTAGACGGACTTAGATACTTACAACACTCTGACAACATTAACAGAAAAAGGCATATTTCACAGAGCAATGGTATTATCCCCAAATCCCAAAGCCAGGCAACCTCTCCTTGCAAACCAAGCAGTAAATGCAGTTTATGTCCTCGTTTTCTTTGTGTATTATATTAATTTATTTTTCTGATCAGTTCTGTGTTTTAAATTTCTTATTATTGTGCAGTTGAGTTCAGCAACTTTCTCCAAGACAATCCAAGTCTCTAACTAAAGAAAGAAATGAATAATCATGTGAAATCATAAATGTGCCTGTAGGTAGGGGTGAGAAGTACATAAATTTTTTAGAAAAGGGAGGAAACAAGTCACCAAATATTTTATATATAGGAGCACTTACTAATTGTTGTTGAAGCTTGTTATTTTGCTGCATAAAAGAATTTTTCTCCTCTGTCAGCTTCAAAATTAGCGCCTTTGTCTGCAAACAAGACAAGAACCCTCAGCCTTCATTCATACTAATTAAACCAATAAAATGGAAGAATGAAGAATTACTCTATAGCAAACTTCTAAAAATTGGTACCACCTTTATAATGAAACAAGTACTCAATAAGATAAGTAACGAAAATAGTGATGTCCTGAAGGGACAAACAATCACCAGTTGATGAAGAAAAGAGACTAACTATAGGTATAAAATCATAGATTCATTGAAGTCAACCAAATAATGTTTGGAACAGGGCAATCACAAACTATACTTGTAACGCCTAAACAGTAACTATACTTTAAAAGAAAAAAACTATACAAATAGTCACAAGAAAGTAAAAGTTTACTATATAAATGGCAGCCTTGAACCAAATGATTCCACTCAAGAACTTCTAAGAGCACTCAAAGATTGAATAGGTTTTCTCCAATTAAAAACTCATACCATTGCATCTAAACTCATTAGTTGAGGGCTCAGTTAAAATCACAGACCGCATAGAATATACTAGCACAGTCGCACTAGAGCTGTAACTCCTCATGGCTTTTACTAGAAGTGTTGGCATATTGTTAAAGATGATTTGTGGACCGTGGAATTGTTCTATAGAGAAGTCAGTTCCGCTGAAGAGATTTACTTCCACTTTTAATGCAGCAATTCCAAAAGAGAAAGGTACTGTCAAAGACTTCAGACTCGGTTAGTTTCAGGCAGTCGAGATGCACTCATAAAGGATAGACAAATGGTGGAGGCTGCATTAGTGCCAAATGAATGCATCAATCCCCACTTGAAGAGGCCTAATAGGAGTTGCCTACTTATTGTGAGAAATATATGAGAAAAATATTATTGAATTGCGTATTAACGTTATTCCATAGAGACCCTATTTGTTGATACTGCAATGCAATCCTTTATCAATTAGGATACTATATATTATGCCTATTTCTATTTCTATTCTTATTCTAAGTAGGATTATATATTCCTATTCTAACACTCCCCCTAGTGTGTACAAATCAAACGCACCTAGCTTGTTACAAATGTAATTCATGCGAGGGCCGCTGAGAGACTTGGTGAAGATATCTGCAAGCTGATCACTTGACTTCACAAATTTTGTAATAATATCTTTTGAGAGTATCTTTTCCCTGACAAAGTGACAATCAATCTCAATATGTTTAGTCCTTTCATGAAATACTGGATTTGATCCGATATGAAGGGTCGTTTGGTTATCACACACAAGTTCCATCTGACCAATTTTGCCAAATTTTAGCTCTCTCAGCAACTGTTTGATCCAAAGTAGCTCACAAGTTCCTGCAGCCATTGCTCGATATTCTGCTTCTGCACTAGATCGAGCAACAACACTCTGTTTCTTACTCTTCCATGACACCAAATTACCTCCTAAAACACTATCTAGAGGCAGAGAGGGTGATCCTGCCAAATCAACTATATACCCAATGATATGCTCATAGCCTTGATCCTCGAAAAGTAGTCCTTTACCAGGAGCTGGCTTTATATATCGCAGGATAAGAACTGCATCCCAATGACTATCACAAGGGGAAGTCATAAATTGACTAACAATACAAAAAAAGAGATGTCAGGTCTAGTCACTGTGAGATAATTCAACTTTCCATCCGACCGTCTATACCTTTCAGGATTATGGAGTGGCTCCCTCTATCCCGAAAGAAGCTTAACATTTGGGTTCATAGGCCTGTCAATGGGTCTATATCGCATCATTCCTGTCTCCTTAAGAATGTCTAAGGCATACTTGCATTGGAAATAACAATACATGATCTGGACTGAGCAACCTCAATACCTAAAATACTTTAGCCTGTCGAGGTCTTTAGACTGGAAATGTTTGAAGAGATGTTGCTTCAAATTGTAATACCTTCTTGATCATTGCCCGTAATAACAATATCAACATAAACAATAAACAACCAAATAAATACACGGATTAGGTGCAAAATACCGATAGAAAACAGAGTGATCGGCTTTGCTATGAGTCATGCCAAACTCCTAAATTATTGTGCTAAACTTTCCAAACCAGGCTCCTGGAGACTGTTTTAGACCATATAGCGACTTACGCAATCGACATACAAAGCTACTAGACTCCACCTAAACAATAGAACCAGGTGGTTGCTCCATATAGACTTCTTCTATAAGGTCATCATGAAGAAAAGCCTTCTTAATATCCAACCAATGAAGAGGCCAATTACGAATGGTAGCCAGAGATAGAAAAATACGAATAGATGCTATTTTAACCACGAGAGAAAAAGTATCGCTATAATCAAGCCCAAATAATTGAGTGTACCCCTTGGCAACAAGGCGAGCCTTAAGCCAATCAACCTAACCGTCTGGACCAATTGTTGACTACATAAACCCAATGGCAAACCAACACTAGATTTACCTGCAGGAAGGGAGACAAGCTACCAAGTACCACTTATATGTAAGGCAGACATCTCATCAATCATTGCCTACCTCTATCCAGAATGAGAAAGTACTTCACCTATAGTCTTAGGAATGGAAATAGAAGACAGATTATACAAAAGCATAATGGGGTGATGAGAGACAATGATAACTCAAGAAAATATAATGTGGGTTAGCATTTCGAGTGGATCGTATACCTTTTTGAAGTGCAATTGGTTGGCTAGGAGGCAAGTCTGCAATAGGAGCAGGGTTTAGCGCATGACATAAATCATCTGGGACTAATATTGGACGCAAATGACAATGATAAGTAAGGAGTGGTAGAGATGTAGATGCAGTCATAGGTTCCTCAGAAGTTGGTATAGGCAAGACCTCTGAGACATCAGAAGGATCAAAAGATGTAGTTGTGATTCAAAGAATATGGCGTCGGCGGACATAAGGTATCGATGGAGGCTAGGTGAATGGCAATGATACCATTTTGAACTTGAGAGTAACCATGAATGACACATTTAAAAGCACGAGGAGCTAATTTATCTTTTCCTAGAGCAAAGTTATGAACAAAACATGTGCTCCCAAAGACACGACGGGGAATAGAGTAGAGATGGGACTCCAAAAAAAGTATGAAATATGGAACCTGATTTTGGATAGAAGATGAGGGCATTCTATTAATTAAATAACAAAATGCAAGGACTGCATCGCCCCAAAAATGCGGTGGGACATGGGATTCAATGAGGAGTGCGAGTAGTCTCGATGAGATGCGTATTCTTCCATTCTGCTACACCATTTTGCTGAAGGGTGTATGGACAAGATGTTTGGTAAATAATTCCTTGGTGAGTCATAAACTCTTAAAATTGGGAGGATAAGTATTTGAAGGCATTATCTCTACGAAAAGTACGAATAGAATCACCAAATTGATTTTTAATTTTCAAAGAAACTTTTGAATATAGAAAATAACTCAGAACAATCTTTCATTAAGAAAACCCAAGTACATCTTGAATAATCATCAATGAAACTAACGAAATTCTAAAGTTGAATTAACTCTACTAGGACCCCAAATATCAGAATGAACTAAAGAAAAAATAGACTCTGAACGACCCTCGATAATACATGAAAATGTATCACAAGTGTGTTTTTTAAGTTGACACGACTCACAATCTAATGAGGATAAACTAGACAAACTTGGCACAATCTGTCGCAGTTTGGATAGACTCGAATGTCCCAAACGTTTGTGAATTAGGTTTGGATGATCTATAACAGAGCATGTTGTGAAGGAATTTGAAGAGGTAAGATAGTAAAGGCCTCGTGATTCATGTTCTGAGCCAATCATCTGTCCTATATTGTGGTCCTACATGAGAAATAAATCATCAAAAATATAAATGTCACAATGTAAGGCTCTCGTCAAACGACTAACAGATGCCAAATTAAAAGGAGAACCACGGACATAAAGAATAGAGTCTAGGGTGACAAAAGCTAAGGGTTTGGCTTTTCCAACCCCTTTTGGTTTTGTTTGGATCCCACTGGCTAAAGTAATAGCAAGAAGAGATTGTGAATAAACAATATCAGACAAAGGTGATTTGTTACCAAAATTATGATCAGAAGTGTCTGACTCCATGACCCATGATCCAAGAGTACTAGATTGTGAAACACAAGCAAAAAAATTACTTGCAATAGGAACATTAGGTTGAGGAATCAAGGTTACTTGTAAACGTTTGCTGACTTGCCTAATATTGAAGGAACTCATCACTATCTGCCTGACCAATATGAAATTATTGAATGATCAATTCGGCTAAGCAATAGGATCATTAGGCTGAGCAACAAATGCTACTTGTAGAGATGTTTGCTTACTTGCACGATTGTGAAGGGACTCGTTATATTCCTTTATAGTAGTAGGATCATAACTGGATGGTGGACCATGCAAAGTATGACATATGTCGCGAGTGTGTCCAAGCTTATGACAATAACTACACTTGGATCGAGATCTTCCAAAATGACCTCCTCGTTGATTCTTCATAGTATGTGTATCCATAGTTTGAGATGCAAGCACAGAAGAGTCAATGGTGGGTGATGAAACTACTTTGTGATTAAGAGGTGCAACAAGACAAAGTAGACGAGAGAATAATTCATCAATTGTAGAGACTGTATGACTAGCTAAGACCTGATCACACACTAAATCATGACCAAGAGGAAGTCTAGTAAGTGTAAGGATTTAGAAACAATGTTTGCATGTGCTCTAGTTATTTTTCCATGTTTGTAGTGACTAACATCAACATGTCAAATTCCTCCAAGACTGCCTGTACAAGTCCCAAGTATGTGGACATATCAAATGCTTGTTTCTTTAAGTTGGTCATTTGAGATCACATCAGAGAATCGAGATATGTCATTAATGTATAAAGCACACGCCTTTTCCCAAACGGTATAACTTGTCTGAAATGGGTGAAACAAGGACATCAACTTGGAATCAATGGAGCATCGAGCACCATAGGAGACTACATAATTGGGCACCCGCTTTCTCCCATTGTGTTTTGGCTTTTTCATGTTCCTCACTAGCCTTTCCTTTTTCATTTACCCTACACATACTATTCGTTAAGTGATCTTGAACACCTTGACCCTTGCATCATAACTCAATTGAAGAAGCCCAAGCTAAATAGTTTGAACTTCCCATTAATGGTTTTGAAGTGATTATAGGGCTTGAACTTCCAATCCCTATATTTTTAAAGCCAAAAACATCACATCCAAAAGACGACAGTTTTTTCAAAATTTGAGTTGAACATAGTAAGAAACTCGCCAAAATCTGGTCTAGAACTGCCAAAATTTACCTACAGTGGTCTGGAAATCCCGAATTCATTGGAAACTTGTCAGAAACTACATAGAAATCGCGAAAACCCTAATTTCGATAATCAAATCTGAACAAAAGTGGTTGGGGTTTGGTTGGAATTACTGGATATGACACCCCATAATTATATTCTTACATGCACCTATGTTTCAAGACTTGTTCTTACATATGGGAAGTGGATTAGGGTTATAAGAGACCTCTAGTACTTAGCCAAGTTCAAAACTTTCCTATCAATTGAGTTTCTCGTGTTAGATTATATAAGGGTCAACTTTAAATGACCATAACTTTTAGCATACAAAATATTAGGTGGTCTATGACCAACCAAATGAAAGGTCTTTGAATTAGCTTTCCAATGCCATTGATCTCACCTCATTTGGAGTTCGGAGTCAAAGGTTATGGTCGTTTTACCACAAATTGCCAAAGCAGAGTGAACATATGAGCTAAGTTACAGGTCGTGGATTGAATGACGACCCGTTTGGTATCTCGTGGGAAAAACTTCTGAAAGTCCATTTTTGAGCCCCACATTGACGGACCCAACTACGGGTCGTAGATGCATCTACGAGCCATCGTTTGGGCTTGTGTAATCGATCCAGAGACCTTAAAATTTGCCCAAAAGTTAAGGATTTGGTTCTTACGAGCCGTGGAAGTTTCTACGGGCCGTAGGTTGCCCATGGACAACTTTAACAGCTTTTTAAGAAGGGTTATTTTGGTCTTTTTTCCACCCTTTCAAAGACTTAACTTGATGTTTTTATACCTAAACAAGTCCTAAAACATATCTATTCAATCTTATTACGCAAAAACACCTACTTCAACTTAGAGCAAGGTTTCAAGGGAGAAAAAGTCTAGGGTTTGAAGATAATCTTGTGAGTTCTTCCAAGCCATCCCAAGACTCGAAATTTCCAGGTATGTAAGGCTAACTTGAACATGGATTATGTTATTCCATGTGGCCCATAACCCAGATTGATTGAGTTGTGAACGAATTGAGTCTTCTATGAATATTTCTTGAAGGTTTTTCTTAAATCCTAATGTATTCCTATATAATCTTGCATGAATTACAATTTTTATGAATTAAATGCTTGAATTAGATGATTTCACTTTTCTACATGAACCCTAGAATGAATTCTTATTATTTTTATATATTGCACTTAAATGAGTATGCATGAGTATAATTTGAGCCTAAAGAGTATGGAATTCCTAATTGCTTTAACTCTACTTTCGAATCCTGAATACTATTGAGTTAGAATGATGCATGATGGAGAGTCTTTATGAGTCATGAGCTAATCCTAAAAGAATATTCCTAAACAAAAAGTTGATAGTTGATGTGATGAATTTTGCTGACAAATGTCCAATGAGACTAATTGAATGAGTTAACCATAGGGTTGATGTCTTATGAGCATGTTGAGTCTTGGAAGGAGTATTGCGCACCAAATTAAGAGTAAGTCCAACTCAAACTCAATAACTATGTAGCCAGCGTAGGAGAGGATAGAACCGTAAAATCGGATGTTTCCCAACTGTCCCAAAAAGAGGACTTGATATTATTGATTGTGGATCCACTAATGGGATGTCCTTTACCCTTGCAAGGTATTGGATGGATGTGGCAACATCGCTTTGTTGTATCATCACCTGCTCATAGGTGATGTTTATCGGTTAGAGAAACTCCCAAATAGGTCTTGATAGTACTCTAAGTAGATTGGATTAGATGGTATATGAGTGGTCATTATCTAAACTGCATTCTTACTTTAGACTCACTTGCTGATTTAGTTCCTACTTCTGGAGTTGAACTATTTTGAGTTGATGTTAGTCTACCTTTACATGTTTCATTCTGCCATTACACATACTCGTACATTTCACGTACTGACGTCCATTTGGACCTGCATCTTTTCATGATGCAGAGATAGGTACTAGCGGTCATCAACAGGCGCCCCGTTGAGGATCTATTTGCATTCAGTTGATTGGTGAGTCTTCACCTACTTTTGGAGAATATCATGTTTCTTTTCTAGCTTTGAGTTTAGACTTATTTTATTCTATTTTAAGGTAGTCATAGGTCTGTCATTGGCACTACTTTGTCGATGGATAGAGGCTTCATAGACTAGACTGTTGAGTTGTGATTGAATTATGTTTTTGACTAGTTTCTTTCATACTAGCCTTACTCAATTGATTGATAGATTGTTTGGCCTTTGACCTTTAATTATCAAATTATTATTGCTTTCCATTAAGTATCCTTGATCATTGATGTCTTCCGCTATTAGATTATGATTAAATGAATGTGATTAGGCCAAGTGGTTCGCTTTGGGGCTAGCAATAGTCTCCGAGTGTCGGTCACGCCAAGGGTATCCTCCTGGGGTGGTGACACTGGACCACCCCAATAGATAAAGAAATTTGAAAAGAAAAAGTCAGAAAGCCCTCATGCACTAGCGCGTGAGCCAGATCATGCCAGGAAAGTCACACCTTTGATCGGCGCGTGAGGTGGTATTTTATGGTGGGTCTAACTGGGCTTTTGTCACCAGAGGGTGATTGGCCCCGTGGTGGTGGTGGTGTTGGTTTTCACACAACACTGATGGAAAGAGACAAGGACACAAATCAACCTTGATAGCTACCGAAAATTGGCGCACGATGGCCTGTCAGAAGTTTCTCACCAATGCTCTGGTACCATGTGAGAATTATATGAGAAAAATATTATTGAATTGTATATTAACATTATTACATAGAGACCCTATTTATAGATACTACCATACAAATCCTTTATCAAGTAGGATACTATATATTATTCTTATTTATATTCCTATTCCTATTCTAAGTAGGATTATATATTTCTATTCCTATTCTAACACTTATGACCATATAAACTGGTCCTTTCTTTTGGATATCCTGATGCAGATGAACTCTAGTCCTAGAGGGATTCAATGAATACACACTTGTCTGCATACAATGTGTTTTTCACTGTTAATTAATGAAGATGTTGTTGGTTTCTTGAAGTCTCAAAGAGGATTGAAACAAGGTTACCCTCTTTCTCCTTATTTATTTGTCTTGGAAATGGAAGTGGCTAAGTTTGATGCTCAAGAAAGCCAAAGATATGGGCTGGATAATATGACCATTCCATATATTCTTTATGAATGACACTTTACCTTTTGTTTGGATGGTGGTTTGTCATGATTTCATAATGTATGGTACTGTTTGGTATGATACTGTATAATACAATACAATAAAACACAATACAATAAAATGTTTGGATAGATTGTATGGTTTGCTATTGTTGAATGACAATTTTATTGTTTGATTTGACTGTATGGGTACTGTTTCATAACGGATAGATTTACAAAAATGTCCTTAATTATTATAAATATTAAATTTATCAATTTTTTAAATAAATACATAGAATCAAGTAGAAAAAATATAATATATCTCCAATCCATACAAACACAAGAAAATAAAAAAGTAAGAAATTTTAAAAAACATCTCAAAAAATAAACTGAATCGTGGGAGAAAAGACAGGAGGTGGGAGAAAAGACAGGAGGCGGAAGAGAAAGCTTCAAAAGTTGATGTGGAGAAAAATGAGTAATACAAAAGCAGGAGATATATTAGGATAAAGTTTAATAAAGAATAAAGGATAAATTAGAATTATTTAAAGTTATAAATTAGAATTATTTAAAGTTAAGTAAGGGTATAATTGAAAAAAAAAATAAGAGAACCATGGGATACCACCAAATAGGTGGTTTCAAAAAGTAAGGGTTTTCATGGTTACAAAACCATGAAACCAAACCATACCATACCATATAATTAATGAAACAATCAAAACAAACGTGGTTTCCTTACAAACCATACCATACCATACCACGGAAACCACCATCCAAACAAGTTGTTAATGTCATGTGAAGCAAGCAAGAACGGAGTAATCCTGTGACCTTTGAAACTGTTTCTGGTCTAAAGATTGAAAAAGGCAAAAGGCAGTATGTGACCTTGGAACTGTTTAGAGGAAACAAATTCTTCTCGAGGCGGCGAATCTTGGGCTGGATTAAGAGCTTTAAAACTCGGGGGAGGAAAGGAATTTGACCATTTCATATATTCTTTATAGATACACTTAATTGTTGTGTGAAGCAAGCAAAGAACAGAGTAATCCTGTGACCTTTGAAACTGTTTCTGGCCTAAAGATTAAAAAACGCAGAAGGCAGTATGTGACCTTTGAAACTGTTTAGAGGATAAGCATTCTCCTCGAGGCGGTGAACACTATTTTGGGACAAGCTCAAATGGAAAATAGGACATATAATTTAGGGAAGAGGGAGACTATAATTTATAACAGCAATTTTAGCCAAAAATGAAGAAAGTCACAGGAAATGCACCAGTAGAGGCACAGGAAGAAGTCATGGGACAGATCAGAAGCCAGTGTGAACTCACAAGGGAACTTGCAGAAGATTAATAACAACTTAGACATGTCTAAAATCAACACACTTCCCCAGGAGAACCTTTTCACTGATTAGGTAGAATGAACCAATCAGAAATGAAAATAGTAGGAAGAAGCCATGAGCCTACAACAATTCCTAGACCGAGGATAGTCTTCATCAAGTAAGTTTCATTAATCAACTATTAGAATATTTATATGAGAATCAAGGAAGATACTCTATTGGTTCTTTTTCAAGGAGCAATTGCTAGCAGCTAATCCACCTTGAAAAGTTTAGCATCCTTTTTAACTAAAAAGTTCTTCCATGGCTCCACCTCGGTATAAAGTCCCTTTGATATAGAAGATTTGAACTAACCATATTGATTACATCTGAAAAAGATCTCAAGTAAATATCACTTTGATATTCCAGATTTTAATGACCATATTATACATATTCAGATGGGACTCAAAGGCTGTGACATTTAGAGGTAAAGACTGTTTAATCATCTGATAACAATGTTTCAGTATTTTTGGCAAGTATGTCCTGTACAGTGAGTCTTGTCAAACGAAGACTTCAATCAAGTCATAATCTTCTATGAAATGCAACGGGCACAGCACATGTGAACTCAGATTTTTCCATTAGCATGCTGACTAAACTATCAGGAAAACCAGTCAGGCTAACAAAACCTTGAAAAAACAGCAAAAAATAGCCTCAAACATAAAACCAAATCCATTGCTAGACAGGGAAGTGGTGTTCATGATTCAATTGGAGCCATTACCTTTTTAAAAAAAGCATACCGACTATGTCGGTCTAAACTAAAAATTCTATCTGTTCAATCTTTTAGAGTTACAGATAAAATTTCCCATAAGTTCAGGTATCTTTAGAAAAAATTGCATAAGTTTAGGTATCCTTAAGAAAAATTGAATAAACGGATAAACAATTATCAAAGAAAACATCCGTATGTGAGAAATGTTTTCTGCAATACATGATCAGCAACACCCTTTCAAAAATCTAACAACAATCTTACACAAATATATGAATATATGATTACCAAAATTTAACATAGAATACAATGTTTAATAAATAGTGACTCCTAAAAGCTTAACCTAGAATACAATGTTTAATATGAAACTTAAACAATAATTGCTTTGTTTATCAAAAAGACTGTCGATAAAACACTATCTCAAATCAGAAAAGATGTGAACTTAATATATATATACACATACATGTTGGTTTGGTTCTTTTTCCACCAAACCAAATATACATCAAATTTTTAAGTCGATTTGATTCAATTTGATTTTTCTTAAAATAATAATTGAATATGCAAAGCAGCAGGAACTAATTATTCTCAAAAGCATGATATTGGAATCATGAAGATCCCCTATTCATTAAACTTATTATGCTTGTTGATCATCAATAATTGCACATCAAAAATGGACAACCTAACCAGGGCACGCTCAGACCTTCAATTAAAAAGAGTACAGAGTTGATCAAAATATCAGCTTCAAGCATAATTTTCTCCATTAACTCATAAAGTAACTCATCTCCTCTAGCTTCCAAGTCATATTAGTCTTGGAACTCCTTGCATTCTTCTTAATTTCATGATAGCTGTATTTGCTATTCATCTTAGCAACTCAAATCATCACAGACCCTTTTCGTGCTCATTAGAGGGTGACTAATAAAATAGGAAAAGCTTTTCTCACGCTCTTTGACAAATAAATTTTATCCATTAGCTTTATAATTTTTTATCTAATCACATGAGTTTCATTTGTTTTAGGAATTCTGATTGTTCAAAGTTTCTATTCAATAAATAGGACCCTTGAGGACTTTATTAGAAAAACTTGATTAGTGATGATTAATTGATTTTGTATTGTATTTTCCATCTCTATTCTCTCTGTATTTTTCTCTATCTCTTTCCCTCTCTGTTTCTCTTGTTCACCATTTCTCTCTTCCTTCTCTTTCTCATTTCTCTCTCTTCCTTCTCTTTCTCATTTCTCTTTTCTCCTCATTATGTTTTGATGTGGCATCTTTGATATCAGAGCACAAGTTTGATTTATCACACTGCACCCGCTGAGTACCCATCTGAACATATTTGTCATCTTCAGTTTGCTAATTGAAAAAATGTCTTGTTCAATGTTAGGATCACCTATCATATTCTACAACTTACACTTTATAAAAAACAATCTCATTCATCAATGCTGAATTTTCTCCAACCAGACCAAATGAGATTAGATCATTAGGACATTTTAATATTATCTGCCAGTTAGGAAAAAAATAGTGATATATTCTTTTAGAGATATTATTTTATCTAGAATATGTTTTAGTAAAAAAGGTTATACTATCTATTAATTTAAGGTAGTCTCTATATTCAAGTAGAAATAGTTTTATTTGTTTTAGGAGTTTGGATTTCAAAATTAAGAGGACCCTTGTGTACTTTATAAACATTGATAAAAGTGATTTGGCATTGTAATTTCCTCTCTATTCCCTATCTTATCCTCTCCCTTCGTATCTTTTTCTGTATATTTCCACTCCTCTCTGCTCTCTATTTATTTTTCTTTATTCCATTCCTCATGACCTTTCTCCTTATTCCTTCTTGGTGTTGCATCATTAGGCCATTTATGCACTTAAAGTGGTGTACGCATGTTTGTTTATCTGCATAGTGGTGTACAATGTCAATTGGTTAGATTTCAGTTCAGCTTTCTATCTAATACCAAAGATAAGAAATTATTGTTGGTTTTTCGAAATTTGACTCCACGCTGTACCAAACTACTAACCCATTGGTTTATTAAGCCAATTTGAGTTGTTTTTTTGGTTTTTCCTTGAAGGCCCTTAATTTCTACTACGCTAAATTGGAGGATTTCAACAGGATTACACAACAGTAGTCAGAGCAGGAAAATGCTTGTCCTTGCTATCCATATAAAAATGGGGGTAAATCATTACGAATATAGACTACATTTGCCAGCACCCAATCTTTATATTTTTGTCCTATTTCAGTATTTGTTGATAGAGAGATAAAGCTGGATATTGATAGTCAACTTGTTAGATCAATTTCACTGAAGGACTCTAAGTGTAATACTTTGGGGTATGCTCCATCCTTTTAATATGTTGATTTTATTCTGTCAAAAAGTATTCTCCTGAAACAGACTAAATTGGAAATCTGTAAGACATAAAATCTTCAAGTGTAATTTCCTCCAGGTATTAACTTCTTATTGCTACAGATAGGTTCACCTATACGAAACCATTGAAAGTGGGGGGAGAGGAGGAAGGAAGTCGGATGTCCCACTAAATGGAATCACAAATCAGCACAGAGGCTACCCTACTAACCAAGATGGCAAGAGAGAGCTACTGGTTAGAACATAGAACAGTGACCAGACTTGGACCATCCTTTTGGATAAACAACACCAGCAAAAGGCCAAAGAAACGTCTAGAACAAAATACATTGATCAGGATCAAACATTGGCATTGACGGAGCAACTAAGTTCATAATAGATCAAGTCATCAAGATGAACAAGCATTTGCCAATGAGTGCACAAAGTGAGTTAGAAGGAGTAATGCCTCACTTAATTAAAACCAACAGACACTGTTAAAGAATGCAGGAGCAATAAGTAATAAGGAAACATAGAAAGACAAATACATGAAATCCTATGGTTTTCTGATACCAGAACTTCTCATTCAGGCTGAAGTCAGTAGATGGTAACAATATTGATACTAGCACTAGCAAACAAGTACTTAAACATGAGGATTACCTCCGACGAGCTGCCTTGCTGCTCATTATATGCCCTTGAAATCTATAGCCAAATATCCAGAAAAATCACATTCACTTAAGTTCTGCTTTCCAGAAAGGAGAGATTTTATGATTAATAACATCAAGATAAGTCATTGAAAAACTCACATTATTAAGCTCGGATGTATTTACAGCTCCATTTTCGGATACTGAAGCCCTAGGAGAGGAACCTTCCTCAGACCCCTCCCTCACAGGCGATGGCACTTGAGGTGGAACATAAACCACTTTCAACTTGCAGTCCTCCACATAATTCCCTGACTCCTTATTGAACTAAAACCACAAAAGTGCATATAACAAACCACGTTAGTTCTCATGAATATGGAAGAAGGACACTAGTTATTCTTACAATGACAAAACATTTTACCATTTCAGGAGTAATGTCCTTTGCAATAGCTCCAGGGCTTGCAACAACACTTTGAAGCAGGAATTTATCCTTGCATTGCATATCTGGTGGAGCCTCTTTCTGGGCTTGCATTGTAACTAAACCACAAATCGAAAAAGAAAATTACTTTCTCCATTGCATGACAAAAAAGTTAAAAGTAAATTCACTTAAATGATATATTAGTACAACAGAGGGAAAATGATAGAGAAAACATCATATCAAACTGTATATTAGTGTCAATCATCTCGAAACATCCCAAATTAAGTATGATGAGAGACCTATGACATCGCTGGAAGAGTGAGGCATGACAATTCCAGTGTTGGGCCTTACACAATACTTCTTTGGATTCGTCGTCTTCACCTAAAAAGCAAATTCCAACCTTCACAATTTCGAAAGAAAAAAGTTGCTAAGTACACCCTCAAAATTAGCAAATTACCTTGAAAGCAACATAATTATCAGACTTGTTCGTCAACTGCATGGAGCATGAGATCTGCTTCTTCAATTCAACTATACAACAGCACAGAACAAAAAAAAAAAATAACAGAGGAAGTGTAACACGAATCTGCCAAGTGAAGAAAAGGGAAACTAAGAAATATAAAATTAGCAGAAGTAGAGAAAGTTACAGGGGAATTGAAGCTCAACAGGATCGATTTGAAGCAACTCTCCTCCGTTACTCATTCCGATGCGATCTAGTAATCGGCCGGAGAAGCGGTTTTCCGGTGCCGGAAGTTGAATGATTTTCACGGCGAGGATCTCGAATACAGAGGGAAGAGAGAGATATTGGGGGTTTTCGAACTTTTGGGAAAAACAATTCGGGGAGAGAGGAGGAGACAGCGTGACCCAAGTGAGTGATGGGATGCCAATAAGCAAAAAAGCGATGACACTGTCGTTAGTCTGTGTTTGATGTTAGCTGCGTTTAAATGCGGCAAATCTTTTCCTGTTTGGATGACCAATTCCTACGTTTTCTTTTCTTTTGATCCATTCCCATATTGCTACGGATGATAGTTTTTTGTGATGTGATATGGTATGATTAGTAAAAAATTTAATTTATTTTGATTGTTTAATTAATTGTATGAATGAAATTGTCAATTTAGTAATATTCATGTTTTTTTTTAATTAATTATATTATTATTTAAATTTAAATAATTATAATTTATTATTTGTTTTTTATTAAATTTTATTCTAATTTTTTGTATTATTTATTTTCTTCATATCAATTTTTGAAACTTCTTTTTCTTTCCTGTTTTTTCTTTTTAGTTTCAGTCTATTTTTTTAGGGTTTTTTTTTAAAGTTCTTACTTTTTTATTTTTCTGTATTGATTATATGGATAGGAAATATATTAGCTTGTATGTTTCTCTATTTGATTATATATATTTATTTTTAAAAATCATAAAAAAAAATTGATAAATTTAATATTTATAATAATTAAGATTATTCTTTTAAGAGAAAAATTAATAAATGATAACTTAAAATTAAATTCTAATTAATAATGACAACATAATCTAATTTTCAAGTCATAGCAATATAAAATTTTCATAAAATAATACAAAAGGAAAAATAGCGTGGCTTTCATATTTTAAATTAAAAGAAAATTAATCTACACTTAATAATGACAACTATAATTTTTCTTGATTATAGCATCTTAATTGATTACCCACATATTAATTGCTAACACGATTTTTATTTTTTGTTAGAGCATCTTCATTGGTTAATCCTTTTTTATTTCTTCTATAAGGTATTCTTCCGTATTTCAACAGTCTGAAATTTTTTTTGAACGATTTGAATTTATTTTCAGATTTCGAGCGATCTAAATTTACTTTTTTGAACTTACGATTTTGTTCAAGTCTGAATCGCATGGAATCAAATTTTTGTTCTATGTTGGTTCAACATGCTGGGAGATGAAATTCTTTTGTGTTGTTTTAAAAGAGTTTAAATTAGTTTAGTACTGATTTAAAACTAGCTGAATTCAAATAAATTTTTTTTAGAATTAATATAGAACTAGTTGAATTCAAATAGAAAAAAGTTTTATTTGCGATTTTTTGGATGATTTGTAATTTTAACGAACTAAAAAGTTTTATTGTTTATCTGGGTGAATTCAAATAAAAATATTTGTTGTGTTATATGTGTATATAAGTGATATATTTTTTATTTCTGTAGTGTATTCTAGTTAAAATACTGATGGGTCTTGTTATGTGTGGTATTATATAAATCTGTATAACTTGTGGTGGTTATACAGACTTCATTGTTATGTGTGTATATAAGTGATATATTTTTTAGTACTGTAATGTATTCTAGTTACATATTAATATATAAGTTAATTCTTTTGGTTTTTGACCTTTCACATTGACGAATTTTTGTTATAAAAAAAATAAAGACGATATTATATATTTTTTATATTGTTTTTTATTTTAAATTTTTTGTAAAAATAATTTAGAAAAAACAAGTTTAATTTCTATTTTTCTTTTGTGTTGAAGAGCTTTCTACAGTATATTCTTGTATCCTTTTCTTATTAGTGTATGTAAAAATTAAGGGTTATTTGTTTTTATTTAAAAATTGATATGTTGTTTTTTAGTGAATGTTTGTTGGTTAGTTAATAATATGTATAATTTTTGTACAGTTTTTTTTTAATTTTTTAACTCTTTACAGAAAATTAGCAAAGTGTGTTTTCTGTAGGTATATTAATATATATATATTTTTGGTATAATTTTTTATTTCAGTGAGTATAATGTGTTACTTTTTTTAGGGGAATAATTGTAACTATTTTTTCATGTTTTTAAATATAGGTGTCACAAATAGTGTATTAATTTAGTCTGTTTTCTTGTTAGGCAGTGTAAATAGCAAGTGTTATTCTTGGTGTTGAATTATGAATTGATTTAGTGTCTATTTATTTATTGGTTCATGGTCTATATTAAAAAAAAAAATTGGTATTTAAGTGATTTCTATGTTGTTTTATTATGATTTTTCGCTTAATTTTGTACTTTCATTTTACCGTGATTCATACCTATTCAAACAGGTGTATACGTTAATTATAATTTGGAAAAAATGTTATTAATACACAATGACATGGGTGTCCATGTATATTTGAATCAGAGAATATTTTTGAAAAAAATTATGGCAGTCTTGGGGGGGGGGGGGAGGAGGGGGGGCTTTATGACCCATAGAGTTTTTATAAGCTGTACAAGTGGCTCATAGATGGGGTTCTAAACTTTTTAAATTTTGGCTAAGTATGGAATAGTTCCACGAGAAGGGTTTATAGTCCATCAAAAGATCTACGGTCCGTAGAAGTTGCTTTGTTGAAGAGATCCTGCAATCTTAAATTTCACCCTAATTTTCACGAACGAACTCTACGGTCCATACAAGGAGCTATGGACCATAGATGGATCTTGTAGGCCCTGTTTAACAGTTTTTAAAATTAAGGACATTTTTGTCCTTTCTTACCTTGCTAACCCCTAAACTATGTCATTTTGGACTTATTTCTATCCCATAATCATTTTTATTCACTAATACCCATCCCATCTACATTATTCACCTAAATTCCTAAATTCTAAATGTCATCTTCCTCTCCAAATTCTCTCAAGCTCAAGAAAGGTCAAGCTAGGATTTTCTACTAGTTCTATATCAAAATTTTTAATTTTCTCAAGCAATTGGCTCAAGGTATGTGAATATTCACCCATGGGTCCCTTCCACCCATGGAGTCCAAAGAATCTGTCACGACCCGGATAGGGGGCCTAGATATGACATGGCGAAGAAGAACCCAAAAGTCCTCGATCAAGCCATCATAGCATCATTTTACACCTCATCGGTTCGGAAGCGCGGAAAATAAACA
>JBCEWC010007282.1:0-21647 GCA_038996855.1 Solanum aculeatissimum | reverse complement strand
GAAGTTTGACATGAAAGTGTATTTGGCTTTTTAGCCCAATGAAGCATGATTATGAAAGATGTTTGACTTTTTAGTCATGTATGCATGAAAGTAAAGCAAGTGATTTGGCCTTTAAGCCTAATTATACATGATTATGATGTCAAGTGTTTCTGTTCCATTTTAAGGGCATGTATATGTATACGTATTCTTGTGGGATGACGACTTAGCACCGAGTTGGATTGGAGTAGTAAGTACGCTATCCCCAAGGGTCCCACTCCTTTCCCTTAACTATGTGCCAACATAGGTTATGCTATTGAAATGGGAGGCCCGTAAGGTATGCTATGATATGATATGATCTGATATGATATGTTATGTAAATACTTCCTAAATGACTGGGTCGTAAGAAAGGTGGCCATCACATCAAAATGGTCGGGTCATAAGGTATGGTGTAGATTACCTTTGGTAAGTAATCTTCTCTCATCTGATGGGAGGCCTCATCGGGCAAGTTCATGTTGTAGCTCACATGAGTTTGGATGTCGGTTATTATCACATCCCCTATACTATAAGCATTACAACATTTCATGCTTCATGGATTTCATGGCATTTTGGTATACTATCCTTTCCTATATTTTCCTTTTATGTATGTGCCCTTGCCATATAGTTGGTTGTAGGCTCATGTTCATATGCATTGAATGCTCGAATACTTAGTGCATTATTATGTGCTGACCCATACTCTTTGTCTACATGCTCTAACCATGTAGGGACCGAAGGTGACTTTCATCCTCTGCTAGACGGCTAATCAAGACTCTTGAAGCTATTGCTTGTGGTGAGCCCTATACTTCAATGGCAACACCCACTTTCATCTACCCTTGTCTTTACTATAAGTTCCTTTACTTTATGACTTGAGGGTGAGCCCGGATTATGTCGAGGCCCCGTCTTATCTTATGTAGAGGCATTGTTGGACATATCGACTCTATTGAACATTATGCTAGGTGATACTTGTAATCATATGACTATTTACGTTAAGTGGTGGTATCTTATGTTATGCTTCTGTTTCCGCTTATGCTATAAAGATATGATTGGCTTAGGAATGTGCTTATGTGGAAAGAACCTAACCCTGCTTGCCCCCATAGCTTGAGTCATACTTATCTGCCTTTTAGAACGTAAATACTATGTGTTATGTGATTCATGCTTATCCCATTCCTGGCAACATCCCCATAGCTTGAGTCCAAAGCCTCAAAATTCCCTAAACTTACGTGCTATTTATTTTTTTTACGCGCTTCTGAATCGATGATGTGTGTTATGATGCTATGATGGCTTGATCGAGGACTCTCAGATTCTCCTTGGCCATGTCACATCTAGGCCCTACTCTCGGGTCGTGACACTCATAGGCTCCTAATATGGTATGTTACAGGTGGATCTTGATGTTGCCCAAACTACACCTTCTTTTTTTATGGTTAAAGCGGTCGTTATCAAGACATATAACCTGATCGAGGTTAGAGTTGATTCCATCGGGAGTATGGTAGACTGAGGGTAATTTCTAGCAAGTCGAGTTAATTAATCTCCTTATCTCCCAAAGGAGGGGGAGGATTTTTTGTAATTTGCTAAAAATATTAAGCCTAAACTAGAATGACTATTATGAAATCAGTAGAAGAAGTAACCAGGGTATTGTGTTCCCCATGAATCCCTAACTCGGTGTTACCAGATAATCGTAATGTTTTCTAGTTTGTAGCATGCAAAACAGTACGTTACATTTACCAAACCCTTTGATCCAGGTCAGCGGTAAATTTCACTATGTGATTTGTTCCATTCCCGCAGTTTGACATTAGTAACCCTTACCTATTGTTCCAACACAAACTCCCCTTGATCTAGTTTGATTGATTAGATGAGAAAACATCAATCAAATTTTGATTAATTACTCTCTTTTCCCATTCAGTACTACCTTGATCCAGTTAGTAACAACTAGGCGAGTTATCACGTTGGCAACCCATTCAACAGCAATCAAAACAAAGAGAAATAATTAATACATGCATGCACACTTTCCAAGAATTTTGAGTTATCCGATTGTATATTGTTAGTTCCTCGTGGTTCCCACAACCCTAGTTGTGGATTTAGCTATGCATGATCATTGTAGAAGGAGAAATCATGTTAAAGAATAGCATAATTAATCACTTACAATGATGAAGTTAAAAACACGAAAATCCCAATCTTCAAGAAATCACAATGTATAAAATTGATGATAAAATAACCAAAGAAAAGTTCTCTAAGTATTTCTCTACTGAGTTTTCTCTAACTTTTGCGTCCTCTCTTCTAAAAAAACAAAAAATCTATTTATAATAACTAGAAACAAAAACCAAAATGAAATAGGAAAATTAAGTAGGCAAGCCCTACGATTAGGGTTATGGGTTGTACCGAGTTTTGCAGCTCGTACTGGGGCTTCATAAACTTCATTCTTAAAAACTTGGTTGCACTTTTATGAGACCTTTCTATTGGTCATGTTCAAACTTACGACCCATATATGGTTTCATCTAATGACTTTTAAGAAAATCCCAAAATCTAATCCTCAAGGAACAGAACCTCATCTATGACTCATACAAATTTTCACAAATCATCTTATAGTTCGAAGATGTATCTTTAGAAAATAGGCCCTTCATTGGATCCCATGTACGAAAACACTCTACGGCACATGGAAGTATCCACGACCTATAGACTATCTCGTACTCTCTCAAAATTCTACAATTCTATAGACTTCAATCAAAAATCATGCCAACTTTGTAATCTTGAAAAATAAACATAAAAAAACACATCAAACCTACAAATATCGCTTTGAGAACACACAAAATTCCAAGTTTTAAGCATCAAAAGTGTTGTATTTTTGCAGCACATCAACACCCTCAACTAAAAATTGTTGCTTGTCCTCAAGCGATGAACTCAATCTGCATAACCAGAATAGCAACACACAGACCTCAATCCAATGTCATACTTTATCTCAAAATCAAGAACAGATACCTAAACTACTCATCAATGCATATCATATAGTCATCAAACAAACTAATGAATATCAATACATGTGACAGTGCAACTATGAAAAGCAAGGCAACCATAGATAAGCAACAATTAGTAAAATAGCCTAGAATCAGCAGTGCAATTGCAAGTGCCCTCACAAAAAGAAGTCCCACATCCCGCTCATGATAGTATTTTTAGCTTCAATGCTTGGGATGAAAAATAATCACTCACACATATAATAGACATTCAAACACTGTGCTTAATACAATATACTTTCCCCTATACTCATAATTATGACCTTCGACTACTTGGACTAGGATCACTATAAGACTTTCTTTGTTTGTAACATAGTCTCAGGGGATTTGGTATAATGATTTGAGAACATAGTGGCTAGTTACCCTCCTTGACACTGTGTTATTCTACACTTTTTCCCTAGCAACACTTGGTATTTTTCAACTCATTCTCCCTGTTTTCTATTTTAAGCTTTTATAGGTGCATTATTCTTATTCTTAGCTCATTGCCTTCTGTTTCTCACATTCTTTTTGTTTTTAGCTCACTGCCTAGGCATCAATTTATTTTCCTCACATCCACAACACAATTTTTATCCCCTTTTTTATATCACTAGCTTTCACCCCATTTCATGTGACTCTTCTCTCAACTTCGTGCTTAAGCTTACCACACACCCCTACTCAAGAGGTTTTGAAATGGTTGTACTCAGGTATTTAAATCTAACATGGTTAGGATTGATCCTACGAGGAATATGGTAGACCCCAAATTAGCACACATTATGTAATTTGACTAGATACACTCTAATATCATCCAGAAACAGAGAAAATAAAAATGACTAAAATGTAAAGGGAGGATTTGTGATGAAAGTAAATTCTAAACTACAATAGCAGATTGTTGGTACCAAGTAGAGAAACTAAATAGGGTGGTGTGTTCCCCATGACCTCCTAACTATGTGTTTTTGAATACTCGCAACTCTTATTTGGTGTGTAGGTGCAAGACTCTAAGATAGGTTCTCCTAAATCCTTGATCGGGCATCTAGGTGAATTTTATCACATTACTAGATCAGTCTCTGGGATGTGTCATTACTAACCCTTACTTTTTATCCCATACCAAAACTACTACCTCTAGTAGCCTGATTAGTTAAGAAATAGTCAATCAACCTCTGTTAATTACTTCTTTTCCTATTCGTCACCTCCTGGATCGGGCAGGTGATAATAGGTGAGTTCTTAAATAGGCCTCCATTAAAATTTAGTTTAATTGAAAAAGTTAATTAACACATCCTACCCACCATTCAAGAAATTGCAAGTAATCTGATTTTATCTTAGCTAGTGTGTCATAGTTCCCACAACCCTAGTTGTGGACATAGCCACACATCCTTGTTGTTTGATAAAAAATTATATAAGAAGAATACATAATTAAATAACTTACGAAACAAAAACTAATGAAATCCAAAATCTCAAAGAAATTACAAACTTGAATTAATTACAAATCACAAAAGATGGTCACAAGTATTTCTCTCTTTGTTCTCTTCATGATCGTAATAATTGTTCTCTGCTTCCTATAAAAAAAACCTAAAAAACTATTTATAGTACTAAAAATACAAAGCCAAAATGAAATAGGACAATTGTGTCAACATTGGTCACTAGCCTACTTTACGGCCCGTACGACAGATCATAGCCCGTGAGTTGAGGTCTCGTGGAATGTTGTTGAGGCTACTGGAACTTTGTACAAAACCTTCTTCACGAGTTGTGAAGTCTTCCATGACCCATGAAGGGTCTCATCTAAGATTCTTTTAGAGACTCTTGACTTTCTACTTCCTCAGTTCACGAACTCACTCTACGACCCGTATGTTGGTCTATGACTCGTGCTTTAGTCTCGTAGAGTGGACTTCACTTTATAACCCCTTACTAGAAGAACAAACGAGACCCCCTCTACGACTCATGGAATGACCCATGACTCCTAGAGGGTCTCGTAAACTTCCAATTTGGTGCATAAACTGCCTTTCAAGCTCAGAACCATGCCAACACTGAAATCCAGCAAAAACAAATATCAAATCTAATAACATTGCTTTGAGAATGCACAAAATCCTATGTTTCAAGCATTAAAAGTATTTTATTTTGGCAGCACATCAACACCCTCAACTTAAAATTGTTTCTTATCCTCAAGCGACGGACTCAATCTACTTAAGCAGCACAGAGACACAAAAATAAATCCAATGGCACAGAATACATCAAAACCTCCATTGATACCTAATTCTCCTCAAAATACATATCAGTTAGCTCTCTAGTGAACCAATGTAGACTATTAAACTCCAATACTGAAACTATGACAAGCCATGCAACCACAAATAAGTGACATATCACTAAATTAGTCATGTGTAACAATGCAATGGAAGTGCCCTCACAGAAAAAAGTCCCTTCAACACTCTAGGTGATATATTTCACTTTAACTTCATTGGAACTGTATCAAAACACTACTTCTCACAAAATATACTCAACTATTGTCCCTAATACCATATGTTTTCCCCTATACTCTAGATTACGACAGGTCGACTAGTTGAGCTAGGATCACTTTAGGACATTCAAGCTTGTAATGTAGGCTTGGGGGGCTTTGGAATGATTATCTGAATAAATAGTGGCTACGACCCTCCTTGATATTGCATTATTCACCACTTTTGCCCTACCAACCTATCACTTCTCTTTTCATCTCCCCTACTCCTATTTTTCACCTATCGAAGGGTGCGTTTTTCTTCTTTTTAGCACTTTGCCCTTATTCATGTACTCTATTTTGAACTTTGGCAAATTAATCATTATTTTTCTTTTCTTGCGCCCCTTTTTTATTATTTTTCTTCCCTTCTTTGTATCACTTTGCATTTGTCCTTCTCTTATGACTTTCCCTTATACCAGCCACCCTCAACTTAGGATTTAAGCCTTGAGGTGCACAATATCTAACCTTCGAACCAGGGCTACTTGTTTGGTAGCAACCCATAACTTAGGCTCTTAGCTTGAGTTGAGGTTCACAATGTTCAACGAAACACCAGGGCCAATTTTAGATTTTATCATTTATTAAGGCTCGCGCTATTAGGTGTTTACAAAGAATAGGGTCAATGTTAGGTTCTAAACACGGACCAAGGGATAATTAACATTTTTGGTTGGTGTATTTAAGCTAAGTGGGCTCAATTAGAACAATGTCCTAAGATCCTTTCCTGACCAACTAACCTAAAGTCTAAATCCTGAGTAACAGGACATGTTCTGAATTACAATATAGTAGAGAATCATGCAATTATGCTCGCTCGCTCATGGAACTTGCTTTATATGTTGAAACAACTTATAAGATCATGCTCTTTATCACAGTCACACACTTCTCAGAACAAATGCTATTAGGATAGCCTTATCATGCGTGGTCACTAACAGTCTGACAAATTTTTTTGTTGGGTATCAATTTCACCCAAAATTTTACTATGCCATGGATATCAATACTATGTACTGCACATGCTACTTAAAACATCCTAAACATGTCGGTTCAACATAAAATAAAATCAATAGGGAAAGAACACAGGAAAGAAAGCTCTTTGGATATAAAAAAATTAGGGTTGTTATAGGCCAAGGTTACTCCGACTTTACCAAGCCCATATAACCACCCACACCCCATCAAATGGAATATGCATTGTCCTGAATGCACAAGAATAAAATGTAAAGAATTGGGGTCAAAAGAAACAAACCTGGGTGCCTAAGTGCCTCTCTCCGTCTCACTCTATCCACCCTCCAAAGACCGAGTGGACTCCTCGATAGCCGGAGCAGCATGGGAGGAACTCGCACCTCTAAGCATCTATCATGCGCGCTCCTGTTTGTCCTCTTCTTTCTATCGGGATCTATCCAGGAAGATTCTCAGTTCCTCCTTCTCTATTCTCTCAACCCTACGACGATTTACGTCTACATTATCTGTGCAAGGGTGCTTCCTAAGGGAAGTTTATCTGGGCTCCTAGGGAGCGAACAGATCAACAATAACTGTTGCAGCTGGTGTAGTGGATGTGAAACAAAATATAGTAACCAATGTTGCAGCAATGTTAGCCCAAAGCTGCTGAATCTCCATCTGTATGGCCGAAAAATCAATATGAGGCATTGTACTGAGGCTCGTCTGGATCCACTCCTCGAAAATATTAATGCAGGTGTCCACCAGTGTAAGTCCCTCTATGATAGTTGTGGTGGTGAATGCTTGCATGCGACTCTCAGCCTCGGAAACAACCTGGAAGACCCAGGGACTCAACGACTATAGGAGTTGAGCACACTGTGACTCAGCGTGTGTCAGTCTCTGTGCTATGGCCTAGAATGATATTGCTGACACAAATGTTTGTCAGCAGGTGCTGATCACATAAAGACAGACTTTGGGTGCCATAGTACCTGCAGGATACATAATCACGAAACTGGTTAGTTCCATGAATAGCAATCAAGAACACAAGAAGATTTTAGAAATAAACTACATAGACTTTGGGTTTACGAGACCCTTCTTGTGAGTCGTAGACTATTCTACGATACGTGGGGGGTTTCATAAGATAGTGTACAGTTACTATTGGCATACTGGACATGCATCCATGAGACCCATTCACGACACGTAGAATGTTCTATGAGTCATTGATTGAGTCATGCAGGTAAGTCTTAACTTAGGTTAGAAACTAGCAACTCACACGAGACCTATCTACGACTCGTGGATTAGTCCACGAGTTGTGGAGGGTCTCATATGATGAGTCTTCAAGAAATCACTAATATTAAAGCCTTCCACGAGGGGCTATTATAACTCATGGACTGATCCACGAGTCGTAGAAGATCCTCGTACAATTTTCCAGTGTTACAATTTTCTTGAAAACTTTGTCTACAAGTTGCCCCGACCAATTTTATCACTTTTAACACATATACTCACAAGGATTAATGCACAAATTTACAATTATAACCTAGGTTATCAGCCCTAAGCATGCAATACCCCATCAAAATAGTCGATAATGCATTTTACATCATCCCAGCCACCTGTCATCATGTGTACTACTACTGAGCCATGTATGTGCATTTGCAATTTAATTAACATAACCAAGTAGATATACTATTACCTAATTTGATATACAAAACTTTTATGATATCAATTTTGATGTTAATATAACATTTCCACTTTATGACAAACACATTAAGGAAAAATAATCAATTTCGACTCCAATAATCCATCTGCAACCCAAATCAATACTCAAAAAACAATCACAATTAAATTAGGGCAAGGTGTAGGCACGTAGGCTTACCGAATTAAACCATAATTAGGACGAGATTGACGAGGAAGTAGAGCAGTGCTTAGAACCCTAGGAATTGTGGGTCGCCAAAATTTGGCCAGAAAAATGATGTAGGATGATAGAGATGAGGTCAGAAACTGATGTGGGAGTGGTCGTAGGGTTTTTTCGGTGTCAGTTTTATGAATAAAAGTAGTCAAAATAATTTTAACCCCTATTTAAACCTTATTGGGTCGGGTCTTACTAAAGGGGTCTTGGCTTTACAAAAGCTCGATTATGGGTCGTGGACTGCTCAACGGCCCGTGAATTAGGGTTACGTGAAATCCTTAACCCTTTCACCCCCACCTATTGTCTACGAGTTAAGATACGAGTCGTATGATGGAATACGACTCGTGACATATCTCATAGATGATTTTGACACTTAGAAAAATTCAAGGACTTACCTGGGGTCCATGAACCCAATCCATGACCCCTAGTTCTACATACAAATTATGTGTTTGGCTCGTGGATTGAAGTGCAGTCTATCCTTGCTCACTGGAGACTTTCATGAGATGGTCCATGGGTCGTGAAATGCAGCACAACCTGTAAAGCATGTCGTGAACTCCAGTTCCTGCTTCTTTTCAGCCAAAGTTTGGCTGACTTGGTCTGGTACCTACAAAACTTGCAAAAATACATTATTAGCCTATACAATTTCCAGTCCATTGTCCAAAATTCACAGCCTAAAAATATAAAAACCTAGCCTAATCTAAAGTCTAATGCTAAAAACTAACACTACACTACAATTATTACAAAAATATATTGGGTTACATCCCAAGAGGTTCCTGATTTAACATCGTGGCACGACGTGGCATATTTGATTACTCAAACATCATCAATAACCCAAACTCCCATCTTAAGCTCATCAGGCCTCTTCATTGATCTGCAGATATTGAAGGTGACTTTTTCGTCATTCAATTTGAACTTGAGGAGGTCAGACTCCATGTCCACCAGGGTTCGCCCACTGGCCAAGAAGGGCCTTCCCAAGATGATTGGGACGTCAAAGTCGACATCGCAGTCTAAGATCACAAAGTTTGCGGGGAATATAAACCTGTCCACCTTAATAAGGACATCATGCAAGAACCCCACTAGCTTCTTCACTGTGCAGTCAGCCATCAAAATGCGCATGCTAGTCAGTGTGAGGGATGTCAGGCCGAGCTTCTTAAAGATCACAAGGGGCATTGGATTAATGTTGGAACCGAGATCACACAATGCCCTTGTGAATTCCACATCCCCTATGGTGCAAGGAATGGTGAATGCTCTGGGGTCCTTTTTCTTCTATACCAAGGACTGTGTAGAGATAGCAGTGCAGTGTTGGAACTCGTATGAGAGTTCCTGATTAATGGTGCACTTCATTGTCACTAGATCCTTCATGACTTTTGTGTACCCAAGCATCTTCTCCAATGCCTTGATCAGTGAAATGTTTATAGACAGTTGTTTCAACATGGAAAGGTAGTGCTTGAACTTCCCTTCCTCCTCCTATTTCTTTAATCTTTGTGGTTAGGGAGGAGGAGGGTGAGGAATGGGTTTCAAAAGTGTTGGCACTGCATTTCTTTCCTCCATTTGAATACCAACATTTCCAGTTTTGGCTTGCTCATCAACAACACCTTCATCACGACTATATTCCTCAGCTACACGCATAAGAGGGTTAGTGGTCTGCTTCCCACTGTGTGCTTTGATTACCATACATTGTCCTTTATTCTTTGGGTTTCGGAAGGTATTGCTAGACTAAGTACCCTTTTAGCGATGGTTGAGTTGGGTCAAGATTTGACCAAACTGCTGCTCGAGCTGCTTAATTGTGATGAAATGAGACTCGATCTTCTAGTTAATACTAGAGATATCAGACATCAAACCCCTCAGCATCTCATCCTGTGCATTAGCCTTTTTCATCAATCTCTCAAACATATCCTCGACTATGGATGAATCTGCACCAGTATCATAATTGTGGGGTGGGATATAAGTGTTGCTTCTATAACCATCTCTGCGACCCCACTCAATATCTCTCTCTTAGCCTTTATTTCAATCATAGAATCCATTCTTGTTATTGTTGATATCGGCTGCCTCATGACCAAAGTTTCGATCTTGGTTTCCTTGCCCTTGGTGTCAATAGTCCTGATTGAACACCTGGGCATTAGGATGGAAACCCCCCGTCTGTTCTGCCATGAAGCAAACCTCATCTTCAAAATAGGTCCCCTCATACATGGGTGCCCGAACAGGCTTATGAGAAACTATATTTACCTTCTCAGCATTCCGGTTCATCAACAACTCCACATTTGTACTGATCCGTGCAAGCTCCCACTTCACTTTTTCACTAATTCGTGCTCGCACTAAAGTAGTAGTCACGACAAATGAGCTTTGTATTTTGGCCTTGTCCTGAGTGCCCCATGCACGATTTGTCTTGACCTCCCTCTTTAGCCTCTCAGCAATCTCCTGGAAGGTGTGATCTATGAACGATCCACCTATGATAGTGTCAGCAACTGCTTGCCCATTTTCAACAAGAGCTCTGTTAAATATTTCAACTAGAGACTCATCCATGATCTTGTGGTTAGGAACCCGTCTCAGACACTTTGAAAACTGCTCCCATATAGTAGTGATCGAGTCACTAGGCAACTGCTCAAAGTTGTTAATCTCTTATTTCATCTTGAACTTCTTGGAGATGGGGAAATATCTCTCCAAAAAGGTTATCTAGTATTTAGCCGAGCTAGAGATGGAGCTCTGTGGGAGCTCAACTAACCATGACGTTGTATTTCGAGTAAGAGACAATGGGAATACACGAAGCCTAACGACATCCATAGATAGATTTTGGTTCCCATTACACACTTAACAACAAAGACAACATTGTGCAGGTGATTGTGCGGTTCCTCCAATAGTAGCCCTGCAAACAGCTGGCGATTCTAAAGAATCTGTAACAACCCACTCGAGATAATGAATTTTATGTCATTCAATAGTGGAGGCAACACTATTGCCCCAGTGATATCCAAAACCATCAGGTTGAGGTGATATTGATACCAATCATTTATTGTGGCTCGGAGTCTCTCTGGCTGTGGAATGATAATGGGTGGGTTATCCTCATTAGGATTTAATACAACATTCATCACGTTCTCCACATCATTATCAGGGTTTTGAACAATTCACCTTCTAGTTTGCTCAATCTCAGGATCAAAAGGAATCAAGGGAGTGCCTCGACTTCTAGTTGTTGACATGCACCGATAACCTGAACCATATATCAGAACAAAAATAAGCAATCAATCAAATTACAATATGCTAATAATGTCTAGCCGTATTCCCCGACAACGGCGTCATTAAATGCTCTCGACTCAGTGTTTACGCTTAGCACACACCCCTACTCAGGAGATTTTGAAGCGGTCGTACCAAAGTATTTAAATCTAACATGGTTAGGATTGATCCAACGAAGAATATAGTAGACCCCAGATTAGCACACTTTCTGTAATTTGACTAGATGTACTCTAATATCTTCCAAAATAGAGAAAATAAAAATGACTAAAATATAAAGGGGGGATTTGCGATGAAAGTAAATTCTAAACAACAATAGCATATTATTTGTAACCAGTAGAAAAACTAACTAGGGTGACATGTTCCCCATGACTACCTAAGTATTTTCGAATACTCGCAACTCTTGTTTAGTGTGTAGGCGCAGGATAGTAAGCTAGGTTCTCCTAAATCCTTGATCGGGCATCTAGGTGAATTTCATCACATTACTATATCGGTCTTTATGATGTGTCGTTACTAACCTTTACTTTTCATCCCAGACCAAAACTACTACCCCTAGTAGTTTGATTAGTTGAGAAATAGTCAATTAACCTCTGTTATTTATTTTTTTCCTATTCGTCACCTCCTGGATTGGGCAGGTGATACTAGGTGAGTTCTAGTGTAGGCCTTCGTTAATATTTAGTTTAATTGAAGAAGTTAATTAATACATCCTACCCACCATTAAAGAAATTTCAAGTAATCCGATTTTATCATAACTAGTACATCATCGTTCCCACAACCCTAGTTGTGGACTTAGCCACGCATCCTTGTTGTTTGATTAGAAATCATGTAAGAAGAATATATAATTAAATAACTTATGCAAGAAGAATTGAGAATCTCAATGAAATTGCAAACTTGAATTAATTACAAATCACAAAACATGTTCACAAGTATTTCTCTCTTTGTTCTCTTCTTGATCATAATAATTGTTCTCTAATTCCTATAAAAAACTATTTATAGTACTAAAAATACAAAGATGAAATGAAATAAGAAAATTGTGTTGACACTGGTCACGAGCCTACTTTACGCCCATAGGACAGTTCATGACCCATGAGTCAGGGTCTCGTTGAATGCTATTGAGGCTACTGGAACTTTTTATGAAACCTCATTCACTAGTACTGAAGTCTTCCACGACCTGTGAAGGGTCTCGTCTGAGCCGCTTTCAAAGACACTTCACTTTCTTCTTCTTTAGTTCACAAACTCACTTTACGACTCATATGTTGGTCTATGACTCGTGCTCTGGTCTCGTAGAGTGGACTTCACTTTGCAACCCCTTACTAGAAGAACAAATGAGACCACCTCTACGACTCGTGGAATGACCCACAACTCGTAGAGGGTCTTATAAACTGCCAAGTTTGCGCAGAAACTGCCTTTCTAGTTCAAAACCATGTCAACAGTGAAATCCTACAAAAAGAAACAAAAATAAACATCAAATCCACTGACATCGCTTTATGAATGCACAAAATCTCAAGGTTCAAGCATTAAAAGTGTTGTATTTTTGTAGTATATCAGACTCTCCTCACACCAACCACTCTCAATATTGATTTTTCGCCTAAGTTGAAGTGCACAATATCCAACCTATGAACCAGGGCCACATTTGGTAGCCACCCTCAACTTCAGTTGTTTGCCTCAGTTAAGGTGCACATATTCAAGGATGGACCAGGGCCAATTTCAGGTTTTTGTTTTCAACAAGGGTAGGTTACTTAGGTATTTACAAAGAAAGAATACATGTTAGGCTCAAACATTCAGAACAAGAGATACATTATGCATTTGGTTGATCATTTAGGCTAAGTGAACTCACATGAACAACGTCCTAAGATCCTTTCCTAACCAACTAACCTAAAGTCTATGTAAGAGTAACAAGGCAAGTTCTAACAAATAAGCTCACACACACTTGACACTGATTACACTATCAACTAGGACTTTTGGATCATGCTTTTTACAAGAATTAGATCTCACTTATCAGAACAAGCACTATCAATCATCAAGATTACCTGGTTGTTATCAACTACTGAAAAATATTAATGGGTATCCTTTTTCAACAAAAACTAACATATGCCATAGACCTTAGTACAATATGCTACTGTTACTACCTATATATCCTAAACATGGTGGTTAAATGGAAAGTAAATGTCCTCATGTAAAAAGAACACGGGCAAGAAAACCCTTCAAACTAAAAAATTGGGATATTTATTGGTCTTGCCTACTCAGATTCACCGAGGCCTATAAATACCGACACCCCATCGAAAAGAATTTACATTGTCCTAAATGCACAAATTATAATAGAATCAAAGCAAAGGGGTCAAAAAACATACCTGCACACCTAAGCATCAGTCTCTGGCTTTGTCTGACCACCCTCAACCTGCCTGGTGATCTCCTCAATTGTAGAAGCATGTCTAGAGGGTCCAGCACCCCTTATCCTCTCAAGCTCACGATCCTAGTGAGCCTGCTCATTTATAACGGCACCCCACATAGCAGTCTCAAAATGTTGCATCTCTATCAACTCTGCCTCCTGCCTCAGTGCATCTGAATCATTAGTCTCGGAATGGTGAATCTTCCCAGAGCCACGAAGTGGTACCTCCTTAGTTGCAAAAATATCAATGAATGCCTCGATAGTTGTGTTGGGCATCGGCAATACCACTAGTGGTTCTGATGCTACTCTCATCTCAGCTTAGAGTTGTTGAATCTCTATCTATATTTCAGTTAGATCAGATGACTAAGATGAAATACGGCTCTGCTCTATTCTCTGCTCAAATACATCTATGCAGCCATAATGTACAGGTCTTAACCTCTCCTCGGGAGTGGTCGCACAGTGCGTCCTTATGTGCTTCTCAGCCTCTGAAATGGCTTGGTGAACCCATAACCTGGTCAATTGAGTAACTGGGCTAAATCCTTTAGGGTATCTTCCATGGTAGGAGCAGCAGTATTTAAAAACAATATAGGCTCAGATGGTGGTGGAGAGGCAAACATCTCTGGCATATGGACTGGAGGTTGTGGTGCTCATTGGAGTGCCATCAAATTCTCATCAGCCTTGATCAAGCTAGCATCAAGTGTCCTTTTAACCTCGATCAGATTATCCACCTGATGTATATTACCCACCCTCGTTGCTAAACACAGTCTATAGATCAAGCAAGGGAATGGGATAGAGGTTGATCTCTTTAAGGCCACCTTATGAATCTACTCTGTTATTAATTTGTCCCAGTCAATTGCATAGCCAGCCAAGATGCCCACATCCAGTATTGTTCAATCCTATGTCAGTGTATTATCTATATGTGTCGGTCGAATCCGTAATCTTAACACAGCCCACCAAAATTTATTGGTGAAGCTGAGTTTCCTTCACAATGGATGCCAATGATATAAGAACCCACTCAGGGTCCTGACCCTACTCTGCAATGTGATTGACAATCTATTTAATTAAAGAGACCCTTTGGGCTACATCTTTCATTAAGATTTAGTTCTGAGTCTGGCTCAGTCTCTAATAGAAATCCATAGTAGATACTAAAGCCTCATACTGGGGAACAAATAGAACCCAACGGATAGTGGCCTCGGATATATCAATAGAGATCCCCCTCACCACCATTTATGTAAGTTGTGGATGTATCAAGTATCCCTTCCCTTTGAGGGTTGAGTTAGCAATGGTGGCAGCGTATGACGCGTAGAACTCTCTATCCATCGATGGGGAGTACCTCCCCAATGGATACGATAGTCAGTACAACCTGTACCGTGCTATGGTATCTCAGATCCCTAAGACACTATCAATCCTAGTGGTAATAAGATGAGGCTCTTTGAATATGGTATGGGCCTAGAGACCCCGCTCATCGTGTTGTATATCCTACCGGTACACCCGTTGTATCTCAAACATGCACCATCTACCGGTCAAGGCACTTGGGGACGATGGTGTTGTTGGGGTGGACTCTGCAATGTCAAACTCTAACTCCTTACCTGAACTAGATCCATCTCTCTCTCCTACTCCATACCCTAAACCATCTCCAGTGGAGGTTATCTAGATGGAGATTTTGTGTCTATCACCTCTCTCATCAGACTAAGGAGGCCGAGAAACTATGGCCTATCTATAGGCCGACACTGTCTATCTGGTAGACACCCAGGTCTATTGTGGCTTGATGCCCACATCATGATGGAAACCAAGCTCCTCTACTGAGCCACTAGACTTGGGAGTAGCCTTAGAGTTTGTGGGCTCACCACGTAGATTGTCCCGTATGGTGCCCTATCTTGTCACTTCTAGGTTTTAGAGCCATAGTACCCGTAGTCACACAAGTAGCACACTTATTAGCCCCACATGCATAAGAATGAAGAGAAAGATAATAGCCAAAAAGAAGTGACTGAAGAACCAATGAAGACTCGTCCATAAGTCGTAGGGAAAACTACGGGCTATATAAGGCCTTCGTAGATAGCAAGGTATAGTAAAACAAGTTACTTGAACTGTATCTACGAGGCCAAGTATGACCTGTAGAATAAAATACAATTCATTGAATAAGTCATAGATGTGGTTTAAGATATAATCATCTGCAGGCATCACCCTATGAGACTCATCTATGGGTCATAGTGAAAACTACGACCCATAAAAGGTCTCATCTGATGGAGTCTCAGAATTCATAAATTACTGGTTCTTCCTACAAGGGGCAACTATGGCTTGTGGATAATCCCATGGGCCGTAGAAGATTCTTGAGGTGTGAAGACTCTAGCAGCTTAGATATCTCAATCCTATCAAATAGGATTTACATCGATTTTGTCAACACAACAACATATTTTTAGTCAGTATTAAAGCAACAAATTTATGCACACATATACTACCAACATAGTACCCAACACCCCATATGCTTGACTATTTAAAACTACAGCGATAACCATCAAATTACGCATGTAAAAAATTTCAGACAACCTATTTTCAAATTCATATGGGCACATTCACATGCTATTTCAAAGCAAATAATTTGGTTATAGTTTTGATAACATGAGACTTATACAATGTCAAATAAAATATACAAACACGACCTAGATGATGTTGAAAACACTTTCAGACATTTACATAGGTTAATTTATCGGCGACCATACAATAAATTTCAACAAAACATGAATTGACATACATAGGCACGCTTATTTTGATCATACTAATCTTGGGTTACCGTTTCCAACAATACCTTACAACTAATTAAATAATTTCCAGGGTAAATTTAAAAATCAAAGTTGAAAACTTATTGGAATTTATCAAGAGGTCAAGAAATTGAAGGAGGAAACCAGAAAAGTGAGACCCTAGGTCGCCAGAATCTCATCAAAACATTGGCTAGAATTTATGGTTGTAGCCAAAATAGTGATTGGAAATTTCAGGGTAGGGGAAGGGTTTGATACATTTGGGAAATTAGGCAAGAAATGAGGGGTAATTTTATTTACCCCTTCTTTTAAATGTTGATCGGGTCAGGTATGTATTGGGCCCAGGCCCTATTAAAGCCTGACAATAGGCCATAAGGATTTCTATGGTGTGTAATTCCTAGTGGTGTAGTGTGCCAAAGCCTTTTTTGAAAACATTGATTAACGAACCCATCTACGATCCATATATAGACGTATAATACATAGATTGGGTCGTTGAAGGCCCCAACACTTAGACAAATTTAGAGATCTTACCTGGGGTTTATGAGCCCCATTTATGAGTTGTAGATTTATCTACGAGCCATAAGTTGGCTTGTGGACTAGAGTGCACAATGTTGTGCTCACTGGAAGTGTACTTTGAGTCAATCTATTGGTCCTGGTATGAACCATGACCCATAGCACAAATCATAGTAGCAATTTTTGATGCTTCTTCAGCAACAAATTGTTGACTTTACCTTGTTCCTACATAATCTTCATTAAGCACACTATTACCCTATATGCCACCAGTCAACATTCTAAATCCTATAATCGAAATGCTAAACTAAACTATTTGCAGGTCCAAAAAGCTAAGAATAAAATAGAACTACTACTATTACATCACATATCTTGGGTTGCCTCCCAAGTAGCACCTGATTTATTATCGTGACACAACTAAGACCACTTGATTACTCAGACTTCATCAAGTGCCAAAACTTCTATTTTTAATTTATCGGGCCTCTTCATTAACGGATAGATGGTGAAGATGACCTCTTCATCATTCAATCAAAACTTGAGTTGGCCTAATTCCATATCTACTAGTGCTCGTCCAGTAGATAGGAAGGGCCTTCCGAAGAATATTGGGACTTCAAAGTCGACTTTGCTATTAAGGATCATAAATTCTGCAAGAAATATGAATTTCTCGACATTGACAAGGACATAATACAGTATCTCCACAGGATTTGTCACCATTCTATCAACCATGAATAATCGTATGCTCATAGGAGTAGGGGCTCCAAAGCCTAGATTCATGAACACTACAGGGGGAGGTTGATGTTGGCTCCTAAATCACATAATGCCCTTGCAAACTCAACATCTCCAATTATGCATGGTATGGCGAACACTCTGCGATCATCTCAAATATATGCTAAGGACCTTTTGGATATCACACTGCACTGTTGTTGCTCTGGAGAGAGCTCCTGAATCATTGTCTGCTTTTTGGTAACCAAGTCCTTCATGAACTTTGCATACCCAAGCATATTCTACAACGCTTCAATGAGAGGAATGTTGATGGAGAGTTATTTCATCATGGAAATGAAATTCTGAAATATACCTTCCTCCTCTTTCTTTTTGAGTCTCTAAGGGAAGCAATGAGGAGGTCTAGGAAAGGGTTTCAACTTTTGTGGTGCTGGCGCTGCATCACTTTCTCCATCCATGGTACAAACATCTCTGGTGTCGTTTATGGGTTAAATTATCTCCTCATGAACATCTTCATCACGGGCTGGGATCTGAGGGTGGTTTGTTTGCCACCATGTGTAGTCACTACCATACACTGTGCGTTATTCTTTGGGTTCTAACTGTGCTGTTGGGCAATATACCTTTCTAGCATTGGTTTAATTGAGTCGATATCTGATTGAACTGTTACTCTAACCCCTTGTTAGCAATAAAATGAGACTCAATTTTCTAATTAATACTGGAGATGTCAGATTTCATCCCCATCAAGGTCTTATCCTAAGTGTTAGCCTTGTTCAACAGACGATCAAACATCTCCTCAATTTGAGAAATACCAGCACCAGAATCCTGATTATATGGTGGAACATATGAACCATTTCCATAACCATCTCTGCATCCCTATTCAACATCTCTCTCCTGGTTCATATTTCTATCATAGTAGACTGCTCGTTTGTTGTCTCTAAAGATGTTATCCCTGTTAAATTTTTTATCTTAGTTTCCTTGACCTTGGCTACAATAGTCCTTATTGGACCCTTGGGAAATGGTCAAAAGCCCTCCATCTGATCAGTGATGAAGAAAATGTCCTCCTTATAGTAAGGATTGTCGTACATGGATGCTCTTGGAGGCTGATGAACCATTGCATTCACATGTTCTTAGTTCTGCTTCATCAATAACTCCATATTAGTATTGATCCACACAAGCTCTTGCAACACGTCTTCATTTATCTTTGCTTAAGCCGAATCAGTACTTATAAAAAATAGTTTTTGGTAGTTGACTTATCCCTCATCCCCTATACACAATTAGTCTTGACCAGTCTCTCCAACTTCTGAGCAACCTCCTAGAATGGATGATCTAAAAATGAGCCTCCGATGATAGTGTCAAGAACAACTTGCCTATTTTCATCTAGGGCTTGATAGAAGATTTCCACCAAGTATTCATCATCAATCTTGTGGTCAAGGACACTCTTCAGGAACTTTGTAAACCTCTCCCAAGTGGTACTAATCAAATCACAAGACAATTTCTCAAATTTGTTGATTTGGTCCTTCAACTTTAGCTTCCTTGACCTCGAAAAGAACCTCTCCAAAAAGGCCTACTGTAGTTCTGGCCAACTGATGATTGACCTATGTGGGAGCTCGGATAACCATAAAATTACATCGCCAGTTAGAGATAATGGGAAGACACAGATCCCAAAGCCATCTATGAACAGATTCTAACTCCTCATCATGCTCTTGCAGATGAAGTCAACATTGCGTAAATGGTTATGCGGGTCCTCTAGTGGTAGGCCCACAAATAACCTATTATTTTATAGCATTTGAAGAAACCAACTCAACATGATGAACTTTGTATCATCTTGTAGTGGAGGTACATAATAGCTCCTGTGACATTCATCGATATAGGATCAAGCCGATATTGATTCCATGTGTGTGTCGTAGCTTGAATGTCCTGTGATGGATTCCTATCCTCAAGTAGAGGTGGGTTATGATAATTATTTGTGTTCAGTGTTATATTCACTGCATCGTTGTTTGCATTGTTCTGGGTCATTCTTCTTAGTGTCTTTTAAATCTCAGGGTCAAACCAAGACAAGGGATTGCCTCGACTTCGAGTGTTGTGCATGCACTACACCTGTACGCTGAAACAATACAAAAACTACAAAAAACATAAATTAGGGAAATAATAATTAATTCCCGAATCGCTCAATTACACCAGTCTAAACTGTACTCCCTAATAACGATGTCAAAATCTTGATGTCACCCAAGATACACCTTTCTTTTAAAGGCTAAAGCAGTCCTTGTCAAGATATATAACCTAACAGAGGTTAGAGTCGATCCCACAAGGAGTATGGTAGACTCAGAGTAATTTCTAGCAAGTCAAGTTAATTAACCTCCTTATCTATCGGGGGAATTTGTGTAATTTGCTAAAAATATTAAACCTAAACTAGAATGAGTGTTGTCAAATCAATAGAATAAATAACTAGGGCATTGTGTTCCCTATAAATCCTTAACTTGGTGTTACCAGATAATCATAATCTTTTCTAATGTGTTGCATGCAGAACAAGAAGTTAAGTTTACCAAGCCTTTTGATCCAGGTGAGAGATAAATTTCACTACGTAATTTGATTCATCTTCACAATGTGACATTACTAACAATTACCTCTTGGTCCAGTACAACCTATCCTTGACCCAGTTTGGTTGATTAGAAGAGAAAACATCAATCTAATCCTGTTAATTATACTCTTTTCCCATTCATTACTACCTTTATCCAGTTAGTAATAACTAGGCAAGTTTTAACGTTGGACATTCGTCAAAAAGCAATTAAAACAAAGAGAAATAGTTAATACATGCATGCACACTTTCCAAGAATTACAAGTTATCTGGTTATACCTTGTTAGTTCCTCATGGTTCCCACAACCCTAGTTGTTGATTTAGCTGTGCATGTTCATTATAGAAGGACAAATCATGTTAAAAATAGCATAATTAATCACATACAATGATAAAGTTAAAAACAAGAAAATCCCAATCTTCAAGAAATAACAATGTATAAAATTGATGAAAAAATCACCAAAGAAGAGTTCTCTCCAAGTGTTTCTCTACTAATTTTTTCTTTAACTAGTGTGTCCTCTCTTCTAAAAAACCTAAAAATCTATTTATAATAACTAGAAACTAAAACCAAAATGAAATAGGAAAGTTGAGTTGGTAGGCACTATGATCAGGTTACGGGCTGTACTGAGTTCTACGGCCCATACTTGGGCTTCATAAACTTCATTCTTCAAAACTGAGCTACACTTCTATAAGATATTTCTTCGAGGCGTGTTCAGACTTACGGCCCATATAAGATTTCGTTGGATAACGTTTTAAAAATTACAAAATTTGATCCTCAGGGTGTGAAACTTTGTCTACGACTCATAAAAGTTTTCTTGGATCATCTAATAGTTTGTAGATGTATCTTTAGAAAATAGGCCCTTCATTGGATCCCAGCTACTAAACCACTCTATGGCTCGTGGAAGTATCCACAGCCTGTAGAGTGTCTCTTACTCTCTCAAAAAGTTGCAATTCTACAGACTTCAACCTAAAATCATGTCAACTCTGTAATCGTATAAAATAAACATAAAAACATATCAAACACACAAATATTGTTTTGAGAACACATAAAATTCCAAGTTTTAAGCATAAAAAATATTGTATTTTGGTAGGACATTGTCACGACCCAAGCCTAGGGCCTAGACGTGACATGGCGAATGAGGAACCCGAAGGAACCCCAAACAAGCC
>JBCEWC010007281.1:0-21650 GCA_038996855.1 Solanum aculeatissimum | reverse complement strand
AAACTTCACTACGGATCCAACAAGCTAGAAAATAATATTATCGATTATGTTATAAATATCATATTCAACCAATCGTGCATTATAACATATATGTTCTAGGAACTCTCCATCTAGAACAAGGTTTGGATGTGTGGTCTAGAAGTGTTTTTATTTCTTTGACAGGACAGATGTTTTTGTCAATTCTCGAAATGATATGTCCTTAAATATTACATCAAGAATATTCTTGGGTAAATCAGAGATCCTATCTATCTCCTTCTCTTCGACAATCACTTCTTTATCACGAGAATTCATGCTCATTACTCTGTACATAATACGACCCAAACTTTAGTGTATATTTAAAAAAATTAAAAACAAATGCACATTTCAAAGTCATGGATTAAAAGTATTTCAAAATCCTTCATAATTCTATAGACAAATTTTATTCAAAAGAAAAATACAAGATGATAAAATTTTCATGTTGTCCTCGTGTACCGAAATTATTTATATGAAACACCTACCTATAGTTCTTTTAAAAGAAAAAAGTAATTAATTTGCTTCTACTTAGAAAATTCACATAGAAGTTGTACATCTCTAACGTAGGTATAAGAATTGGACCGCATTAAGTTATCAATAGAAATATGACAGTGTTTTTATGTTTGTCTATCTTTAAAAAAAATATATATTCTACCCTTCCTTAAGGAACCTCTATTATAATAATTTCATCACCTTCTACAAAGCGATAAAAATGTTCCAAAAAAATTATAGGCAGACAATGTACAAAAGGTTCACGCCCTTCCTTTTCTTTAAAGATAGGGTGTCTTAACTTCCAAGTGCGATTCCATTATTATATACACCTATTTATAAATCTCTTGATAGATCTAATGGATTTTACATGCATGACAACATTAGATCTAAAATTAAATTTCATCCTCAATTTTAATTTTTTTAATTTCACATATCTACACACAAGACTTCATAGACCATCCATAAGAATTCATATACAGTTATTGAATTGAGAAACAACAACATAGAGTTAAAAAGAACATAGGAAACTATTTTGGAAAAAAAATCAACAAAAGAAAAAAAATCAAAGAAAGTCAGTTATCTCATTTATATTATACAAGTAGTCTTAAATTAACCACAAAATCAATAAACCATACCTCAAATTTTCTTGCATCATTTGAAGATCCTCCATTTTTTTTGTATACTTTTAGAGTGTAAGAAGACAATTAGTTGTAGCAGCAAAAGATATATATAGAGAGTAACTTTAAATTTATTTATGCCTAGTAATTATTTGAACATTTCACACACTTCTTTTTGGTCAAAAACAAATGTAATAAGTGGGTCCCACCAGAAAATATACATTTAGTTTGACTTATTAATTTATCCTTTACATTTTTTTCAAAATATTTATTGCAGAATCCCTCATTCTTTAATGCAGATAACTTTTTTTCTACTAAAGACATTTCTACTTGATAAAACCTAGATTTCCTTAATATAAAGTGAGTCTGAATTTTGAAATTCACTCAACTTATATTTAAATTTAAATTTTGACATTGGTTCAATATTTGGACATTCAAAGATATTCGTAAAATATTGTGATAATTTAAAAAATTATCAATAAATGTCATATGAGATCAACTAAATCTAGTGAAGTAAAATGATAAAATATTTTTGTGTGCCAATAACCATTTTGCCTTTCCCCTTAGCCTTTTCAGGCTTATTATGTGATGTGACAGTAGTTATTATGGTTCCTAGTGTGATCGGGAGTGAGATTTTTGTGATTTTGAGCCATTTTAGTTGAGTTATTTTGACGTAGTTTACTTTAATCAACATTCTTAGGTTTAGGCATCGAATGTTATTTCTGTCATTTTCGCTGCATCTGTAATGTCGAGTTTAGTCTATTAGGGTGACTGATTAGAGTTTCGAGACCTATTTTTGTTGAAGATATTAGGTATTGATTTCACAATTTGCTTGTTCAAACAATAACCATACAAATTAGCTTACATAAAGTTAAATAATTTGGTATCACCACAGAATTACTAAAGATTAAAGATATAATAAATAAAAGTCATACATGTTGTACCCTTTTTGCAACAACATATATGTGATAAATAATAGGATATTTTTTAGAGAAAGTTACATAAATGACTTAGTTTATGGGATATCATATTTCTCTAGCTATAGTTATGATAAATTACCAAATATAGCTACATGTTTTATGAGAAAAAATACAATATACATGTATTTAATTTATTGTATTTAAAACATTAGTATATACTACCTATTGTGGCCAAGGAAAGGACGGAACCATTTTTTAATAAAATTAATGGCAATTCTATTAGTTTACATTATTTCCATTTTTGAATTGTCAATCTTTCCATTATTTTTATTAAAGACAAAATGAACTAAACAGTACTCCTTCAACAAGTCCTTCGAAGTTATAGTGCTCCTAGTGTTTTTCCTCTCTTTCAAAAAATCATCATTGTTTCTTTATGATATTTGATATAGGTGATATCAAGTTTGAGTTTAACCAATTTTGTTATATTTATTGTATCAATTAATTGATAGTCTAATAACATAAATGTTTATTTTTGAATTTTGAAATAGAAAATGACAACCGTAGCAGTTTTAATCAGACATTCAGGTAAATGAAATGCAGACAATTGCTACACTGAATAAAGTGTAGATGGAATTATGCTGAAGAAATATGTTTCTTATGATGATTTGGTCAGTTTGATTTTGAATCAATTAAGTGTTGATTTGATTACAAAATGCATAAAAATCAAATGCACTATTGATGGTAGCAATGCGCCTATGGAAATACATAACGGCATGGGTGTTCGATTGTATGTTCAGTTAAAGAAGTCGAATATGGGATTTGAAGTATATCCCTAGTGCATAATAGTTATTGATAAGGATGTAGGCTACTCGGTTAATGGGGAAATTGCAATTCAAGAAGATGTAATGCAACTTAAATACAATCGTGAATTACTTGACATTGACATAACTGATATAGTTCAACACTTGGATATGGTTGTTGTTGAGCAAGAAGATGTGTTGAATGAGGCCAATAGTTCGATTATTACTATTCAAAATGTAAAGGAAGTAACGGTTGATCAGATATATGTGGACAAGTCAACACTAAAGGCTATCATGGATAAGTATGCAATCAATAATCAAATTTAGTTCTTGGTTCAGAGGTCCAACACTATTACGTAATGTTTGTTTATGCACAATGTATTTTGTATTTAAAATGTGAGTTTATATTTAATAAATGTTTGGTTGTATTTTATAAGGTGTATTTGAGTTTAAATATAAATATTGATATGTGAGCATAATTTTTTCAAACAAAAAAATTCTCAAAAATAATTTGCAGTTTAACCCTTGTGTGCATATCTCAAGAATGCAAATGGTTGATGAAGGCGTCAAGTATTAACAAGTCAAAAATATTTTGAGTTAGAGTGTTTTTCGATGAGCATACATGTACTTTAAAGGATAGAATATACTCACAACATCATGCAACAAGTGGATTGATTAGAGGAATTATTAAACCTAAATTGAGGAATCATAAGAGGAAATACACGCCAAAAATGATATCATAGCAGACATGAAAATAGATGTTGGTGTGGATGTCAATTACTGTAATGACCCTGAAGGTCATTTTTGGTATTTTGACTTAATTACCTTTTTTTCCTTCCCAAAAGTTGTCTTGAATTATATTTGGATAAGTCTAAAAGTTGGATTTTGAAAATCTTGTACAAAGATGAAGTTTTGCAAAAGAAAGATTTTTAAAAGACTTAACATTGAAAATTTTGAGTTTTGAGGTCATTTTGAGTTTCGAGTGTCAGAATTCAATTCTATCAATTTTAAAATGCCGAATTTGGTCTAGGAGAACTTGTATAATTGAATTCAGAGTTAAAATGGAGTTTTTAGGTCCAAAGTTGACTTTTCAGTTCATTTTGGATCATAAGTTTGACTTTGGTCAACATTCAGAGTTCGGAAGCTTGTATCAAAATTTCGTCAGTTTTAATGGTCCTGAATGATGAAACTAACGCTAAAAATAGTTTCGTTGTAATTTTTAGAGCTTTCGAGAATATTTTGAGTTTTTAGGTCCGAAAGTAGTTAAAATCATTTTTCTCGGATTCAGGGCCACGGAGGCTCTGAATTCAATATCTCATGATTCCATTGAGTCCGTATTGTATTGGCACATCCATTTTTTTAGCAGAAAAGCTTTGAGAGATTTATTCTATTGGCACCTCCAAATTTGATGGAGCAGTAGGGGAGAAAGATTATAATTTCTTGATCAAGTGCTAGGATAAGTGGATTAACCTAGACATTCTAGAGACACGTGAAATATCTTATACTTCTTTTCAGTTTGTGGGAGTGTCCAAGGAATAGTGGATACCGAATCTTGCTCATAGGCCTGTTGGTTCTCCTGTGATGAATTAAGAGTAGTTTATGAGGTATTTCTTAAGTGGTTTGTGCCTCATATCCTTTATGGTCAGTGCAGTGGTAAGTTATATATATTGGAGTAAGGTTCCTTGTAGGATTTTGAGTACTAGGCTTGCTTTCATAAGCTATCTCATTATGCTTTATCGAGTATTTCTACTGCTTTTGAGTACATTTTAGAGTATCATTAACCATGTAGGATGATTGAGGGTATTTGACATGCTAGATATGGTGGTGGTGCCAAGAGATTTCACTGCCAGGGTCAGTTTGATGGTCATTCATCTTGAGGTCAAGATTATTTAGGACCAAGCACTAATAGATATTAGGGTCAACCCGTGCATGCAATGATCCAGGGTATAGATAGCGCAAATAAACTTAGGCCCAGTTAGATTGGTCATAGTGCTCGCAATGGTTCCTTGAATCAGGAAGGATGTATAGTCTCTTTTGGTTATTCTCATCGAGGTTCAGGTCCTTAAGGTTGTTTTGTTTGTGATGAGTTTGAGCATAAGGCAAAGGATTGTCTCAAAAGTGTTTCTTCTACTAAGGTCACAGGATGTTAGTGTTATGTCAGTTTGAGCTGCTAAAGTTACTTCAAAGAGTACTAGAGATGGTACCAAGTGTATGAAGGTTGAGCTCATAGTACTTGAGGTAGTGCTCATGGTGGTTCCTAGAATATTGGTGATCATAGAGTATGCTATGTTATATAGGGTACATATAGGTCAGAGGCCTTAGATGCAGTGATCATAGTTATCATCCTAGTTTTCCATCTCTCTACTGTAGTGTTATTTGATCCTAGGTATATCTACCCTAATGTGTCTACTTGTTTTACCATGGGCTTTGATTTTGTGTGCGAGTCCCTTATTGTACGTATTAAATTTTTCTACCCCAGTGAGTGATTCTTTAGTAGTAGATTTGGTATATCAAGGTATGTACTTAAATTTTAAAGTAGTAAGGCTTAGGAAGACTTAATTCTATTAGATATGCTTGATTTGATGTAATATTAGGTATGGGTTAGTTATCTCCTATCATGTAATTCTAGATTGGTGTGCTAAGATCATGACCTTAGTTTATCCCGATATACCTTAGTTAGTGTTGAAGGATACTTTGAGTTCGTATCCAAAAGGAGCAAAATCTTTCCTTCGTGCTTATTGCATAATGAAAAAGGGTTCTTATCTTATTTGTTCCATAACTATGATCTCACTAAGTATTCATCTCCTTTAGAACCACGAGGATGGTGAGAGAGTGAATAGATATGTTTTCTATAGACTTATCAGATGTTCCTTTGGATCGCAATATTAACTTTGTGATTGATTTGGATAGAGGAACTAATGAAGCACATTTCCATCTCCCTTATCTAATGTCTCTAACCAATTTGAAGGAATTAAAAGAATGATTTGAAGATTTGTTGAAGAAAGGGTTTATTCAGTATACTATTTTATCATGGGGTGTACCAATCTTGTTTGTGAAGAAAATGATAATACTATGAGAAAGTGTATCAATTATCAATATTAAGAACAAGAAAAAGTATTTTTCTTCTTTATATTGATGATTTATTTGATTAGTTTAGGATGCATCAATGTTTTCCAAGATTGGCTTGAGATTGGGTAACCACCAGTTGAGAGTTCGAGACTTATAAATCCCAAATGGTAGCATTCAAGACTTGTTATGGGCATTATGAGTTTGTGGTCATATGCTTTGGGTTGAATAATGCCTTAGACTCTTTTTTGGAGTTGATGAATCATGTATTTTGACCTTATTTGAATTCCTTTGTTATTATATTTAACTGATAACATCTTGTTTTATTACAAGAATAAGGTCGATTATGCATGTTCATCACCTAAGGACCATTTTCTGAAGTTGTGAGAAGAACTTTTATGCAAAGTTTTGAAAGTGTGAATTCTGTCTTGAGTCTGGCTTTCTTGGGTCACATTGTGACTAAGAAAGGGATTATGGTCGATCCAGCTAATGTTCTAGTAGTTTGTGGTTGAGTGAGGCCTACTTCCCCTATCGAGATTTGAAGTTTTATTGATTTAGCAGGATATTATCATCAACTCATCCAGAGTTTCTCTTCTGTTGCAGCTTCATTAATTAAGTTGACTTAGACGACTATAGTGTTTCACTAGATGGATGAGTAAGATATGAGCTTTCAAAAGCTCAAGGAGTTATTGATCTTGACACCTATCTTGGTATTACTAGAGAAGGGTGTGGCATTTGTTGTATTCTGTGATGCTATAGGTCTTGACTTGGGCAACATTTTGATGTAAAAGAAGAGGGTTATACCCCATGCTTCTCAATAGTTGAAGGTGCATGAGAATAACTACCCTACCGTTGATCTTGAGTTGTTAGCGCTACTCTTCATTTTTGAAGTTATTGCAACATTATCTTTATAATGTGCATTGTTAGGTCTTTACCATCCATCATACCTATAATATTTTTTTCTCAGGCAAATTTAAACATCAAGTAGCATAAATGGTTGAAATTGTTGAAAGATTATGGCATTACCATTCTTTATCATTTGGGCAAGGCAAACGTGTTAGCAGATGCTTTGAGTCAAAAGGTACCAAGCATGGAAATTTTAGTTTTTTCTTAGAAAGAGAAGAGATCTTTGGCATTATGTTGTTGTTTTATAGAGAAATCACTTATTAAGAAAGGATAAAGCTTGGACAGAGAGAACAATTATAAACAAAAGATAAGTTAAATTTTTATAAATTTAATCTTATGAAAAATATTTGTTTGATACATAATATAGATAAATTAATATAATCTAAATAATTAACTAATTTCAAATATAGGTATATAAATTAATGCAGTCTAAATAATTAACTAATTTCAAATATAGGTATGATACTTAATGGGGAGATTTTAATTTGCTAATATTTACATTTGTTTAAATTTGATTGTTCTTATTTGTAGCTTGGATAACTTTTGATCATCTCGATTTCAATAATAACCTTAATTAATCATTCTCATAAATATAGATTTTATTTGTTCATGTATAATTATAACTTTTATCATAGTAATATTAATTTTATTTTTAAAATTTATGTATTATATAATTTGCTATACACATGCAACACATTATGCACGTATTATAGGTGGCATGGGATGATAAGGGATTGCTAGTCTGTGATTCACTCCATATTTCTCTAGTAGTACTTTCAATAGCCTATTGTAGAAGTGTGATCCTCCATCACTAATAATGGCTCAAGGGATACCAAACCTGGAGAAGATGTTCTTTTTTAGGAATGTTGTGACACTTTTGCCTTTATTGTTAGGAAGCGTTGTTGCTTCCATCCATTTTGACACATAATCCACAGCAACCAGGCTATACTTGTTCCTATGTGAACTTACAAACGGGCCCATGAAGTTTATCCCCCATACATCAAATAGTTCAATCACCAATATGGGGTTTAGAGGGAGCTTCTATTTGCGGGAAATGCCCCCTTCTCTCTGGCACTTGTCGCATGCCTTAGCATAGTCATGAGCATCTTGGTGGATCATCAGCCAATAGTAGCCACATTGTAAGATTTTATATGTTGTTCGAGCTCCACTATGACATTCACTGACTAGTGATGAGCGACACACCTCTAAAATGCTCATCATCTCGACCTCTGGGACATAGCGGTGAATGATTCCATTTGCACATACACATAACAAATATGGGTCATTACAAAAGACCTTTCACACATTTGTCATAAACTTGTGGTGTTGGTGAGCATTCATGTCTGGTGGCATAATGGCATTAACCAAATAGTTTGCAAAGTCAACAAACTATAGTATAAAGTCATGTGATGTTGCTAGTACCTGTTCATCAGGAAATGAGTCATCTATTTTAGGTCCATCATCAAACTTTACCATAACCTCTTCTTCTAATCTAGATAGATGGTCTGCCACTTGGTTTTCTGTTCCCTTCCTATCGATCAACTCAAAGTAAAATTCTTAGAGAAAGAGTATCCATCTAATTAGTCTTGGTTTCACATCCCTCTTTGACATTAGGTAACGCAACGCAGAGTGATCTGTGTGAACAATTGTAAAAACCCAAAAGTTTTAGAACCTTGTGAAGTTGGTAAATCTCTGATTTGAACCTACAATGGTTGGTTAATGATCTTCATGAGTCTCTCTTGAATGGTCGTATTCAAAGAAATCGCATTGGTTAAGTTTTACATGATATCTTGTGGATGTACTGACTTTAAATGGTCATAACTCTTAGAAAAGGTGTATCTTGGAGGTCCATGAGCTATAAAATTGATTCTCTTTGAGTTATCTTTCCAACGCACTTGGTTTCACTTGATTCAGAGTTTGGATGAAGAAGTTATGGCCTTTTTGGTAGGACTGCCTGCACAGGGATCCTTTTCTGGAATTTGGCTAAGGCATAGTCCCATGGTAGCCTTCACAGATAGTGTGCCACTTCATGATCTGTGAAGAGGCTCGTGTGATCTCTCATGAGGAGTGAAAAGGTGTTTCGGGATGGCTTTGACTTGAGGATTGGTTCTATGTATAAGGTTAGCGTTCCAAAAATTGCATCAACGACGAATGGAGGTTCACGGATCGTGTTAGGCCTTATGGTCCATGAACCTGTCCGTGTGAAGGTGCCGTCCAAGGCTCTTGGAAAAGTGAGGCTCCATGGACCAGTTCATGATCCGTGTGAAGTCTCACGGACCGTGAAGCCTTCCGGGTGGTTGCAGGAGTAAATTTTTTCTAAGTATGGAATCTCATATGGACCGTTGAAAAGGTCAATATTAACTGGTCCTATCTCTTAGCACAAGAAGAACTGCCTAGCCCATTACCTATCAAATTGAAACTCTTTGAATTATCTTTCCAAAAAAAACTAGTTTCACTAAATTCCGAGTTTGGAGTAAGAAGTTATGCCTATTTTTGTAAGGACTGCCTGTGCTGAGTCAGTAAGCCTCACGACCCGTGAAACTGACCGTGAGAGCTTCGGGTTAAAATTCCAAGTTGCATTTTATTGAGGTATTTTTGATAATTTGACCCATTCCTGAGATCTTTTATGACCTTTAAACCAATATTAAGCCCCCAAATCAGATTTTTATTCATTCGTCTTCATTCTATTCCAAATTCATTCAAAACCCTTAGAACTATATTTAAAAAATTCTCTAAGAACTCCTCTCAAGACCTCCATTGAAGACTTATCTTGGGAATCAAGGAAAGGCTCCATTCTCATCAATTCTTCTTAATTTTCTTGGCTAGTCAAGGTATGTGAGAATTTATTCATGGCTCCTTTCAACCATGAAGCCCCAAATAAATTTCTTTAATTGATTTTATGAAATTATGCTTACTTTGAAATTGGATCTTTAAATTTATGAATGATTTAATTAAATTAAAGTTTGGGTTGTATATAATTGTTGATTTTAAAGTGAATTAAGCCCTAATTTATTAAATTCTATTGGTTTTATAAAGGTTCAATTATGCATGTCCCCTTACTCTTTAAATCTATGCATGGGTGATGTTAATTGAGTTTCAATTGTATATTTAACTTTGGATTTCATGTAGATTCTTCTTATTATGAGTTTAATTTATGAATTTTAATTCTCCATGCTATTCTCATCATCATTCATGGCATATACATACTTAAAACTTGATTTTGACGAAACTCTTGATATGGGCGTAGTCCCACCTTGACTTGATTTGACTTGATTTTTGAAAGACATGGGATATGACTAGAATATGATCACATCTTGTCTTGACTTGGCTCTTTGAGCATCTTGGGTGTTTAAACCATATTGTACTTGCCTTGAATGAGCTGCTCCTATGCATTGATCCTTAGAATTTATATGTTATGTGCTATGTGATTCATGCAAATCCCTTTCCCCATGACATCCCCATAGATTGAGTCCAACGCCCCGTAATTCCTTAGAATTATGTGCTTCTTGTTTAATTACGTGTTTCCAAACCAATGATGTGTAAATTGATGCTAAGATGGCTTGTTTGAGGACTCTCAGATTCTCATTCGTCATGCCACATCCAGACCCTACTCCTAGGTCGTGACAACAATGACCTTGGTCCCCATGAGATAAGATCTGAACTTCTCAAAGGCGAAGACTACTGTAAGAAACTCTTGTTCTGTGGTAGTGTAGTTCTTCTGTGTTGGATTCAGAGCCTTGCTGGCATAGTATATTAGATGCAGGATCTTCTTATGATGATGGCCCAACACCACACCCACTGTAATCCCACTAGCATCACACATGATTTTGAATGGCTTGGACCAGTCTAGAGCAATGATAATAGGAGTTGATATCAACCTCTGCTTCAGCCCGTCAAATGCTTTAAGGCATGCATCATCAAACATGAACCAAGTCTCCTTTTCGAGCAGCTTGCACAAAGGGTGTGCAATCTTTGAGAAGTCCTTGATGAAACGCCGATAGAATCCTGCGTGGCCCAGAAAGTTTCTCAACCCTTTGACAGAGATAGGTGGGGGAAGCCTTTCGATCACCTCCATTTTGGCTCTTGTCAACCTTAATGCCTTTGCTAGAGATCTGGTGACCTAACACTATGCCTTCCTTGACCATAAAGTGACACTTCTCCCAGTTCAAAACAAGATGACATTTTTCATACCTTTGCAGAATCGCATGCAAATTTCTCAAGAAATCTTCAAATGAGCAACTCACCACACTGAAGTCATCCATGAACACTTTGATTGTATCTTCCACCATATATGAGAAATGGACATCATACACCTCTGGAATGCTGTTGGCGCATTACATAGCTCGAATGGAATTATTTTGAATGCAAAGGTGCCATAGGGGTATGTAAATGTAGTCTTCTCTTTTTTTCCTTGGGAAATGGAGATCTAATTGTACCCCGAGTAACCATCAAGAAATCAAAACCATCCCTTCCCTACCAATCTATCTAGCATTTAGTCTATGAACGACATTGGAAAGTGGTCCTTGTCAATTGAGGCATTGAGTTTCTGATAGTCCATGCATAGCCTCCATCCTGTGACTGCTCGCATGGGAATCAACTCATTGCATGCATTAGAGACTACAGTGATGCCTCCCTTATTTGGAACACACTCGACCGGGCTTGCCCATTCACTGTCAGCTATGGGGTATATCACACTAGGATCCAACCACTTGATAATGTCTTTGTGCATGACCTCCTGCAGAGATGGGTTGAGATGCCTCTGGTGTTCAACACTCGCCTTTTACCCCTTTATTAGTCGAATTTTATGTGTACATATTCTGGGTAGGATACCAATGATGTCTGCGATTGTCCAGCCAATAGCTTTCTTAAATTGTTGTAGAACTGCTACCAATGCCTGCTCCTGATGGTCTGTTAGGTCTGATACCACTATGGCTGACAGTGTGTTTTTAGGACCCAAGAACACATATTTCAAATGGGGTGGAAGGTCCTTCGACTCTCGCTCTAGTGGTGACTCAACGAAAGGCTTTGTCGGTGCTGACTCTCATTTTTTTAAGTCCAGATCCAGTTTAACTTTTCTACAGGGGGGATGCCAAATATCCAGAGCTTGAAATGTCTCATCGTAGTCTGGGATACCATTTCTTTTGAAGTTCAGCACTATTTTCAAAGTATCAACGTCCAACCTTTCTTCAATTGGTACTTCTGGTTCTTCCTCGTCATCCCCTTGGTTCAGGTCGGTCTGAACCATCCTTGGCTATACCTAGTTCCTGAAATGACACAAAAACCACAAAAATAATGTAACATGCAAGATATAAGAGTTAATCCTCCAAACTACGGTGCATTAATCAAGTATAGTCGTATTCTCCAGCAACGGCGCCATAAATATTAACTCGATATCGCTCAGCCCATACCTCTACACGGCGGTTTAAGCGGTCATAATTAAGTATTTAACCTAACAATGGCTAGGATCCTTCCCACGAGGAATATGGTAGACTCTAGATTAGTACAACTTGTAAATTGTGTCGATTAACCCTATTATCTCCCAGAAAACAAGAAAATAAACACAAAAGAGGGGGGTTTTGCAAGTGAAAGTAAAATCTAAACTAAAATGCACGTGTTTGTAATCAAGAGAAAAGCAAACTAGGGATATGTGTTCCCCATGACTCCCTAACTAAGTGCTCTTGGATACTTGCGACTCTTTTCTGCTGTGTAGGTGCAGGACAGTAAGCTATGTTTTTCTAAACCCTTAATCCGGTGTATAGATAAATTTTATCACATTACTTGATCCATCTCTGTGATGTTACTTTACTAACCCTTACTCTATCCCAATACAATCTTACTTATTTTAGTTAGATTGATTAGTTAAGACAAATCTATCAACTCCTGTTAATTAACTCTTTTCCTCTTACTTACTTCCTTGATCTGGCAAGTGATACTAGGCTAGTTCTAACGTTGGACACCATTAAAAATTGATTAAAATGAAGAGATTAACTAATACCTCCTAACACCGTTCCAATAATTTGCAAGTTATCCAATTTTATCTTAGTTAGTTCGTCATGGTTTTCACAACCCCAGTTGTGGATTTAGCCACGCATGCTTAGAGTGTTTTTAGAAATTATGCAAGAAAAAGACATAATTAAAGTACTCATACACAAGAATAGATGAACACAAATCCAACTTCTCAATATAATTTCAAACTTGAACCAAATAATTGTAGTAAAATTACAAAAATAATGTTCACAACCTCTCTATTGTTGTCTCTCTATTACTGTCTATCTAGTACCGTCTCTCTTTATACATGTCTTTAAAAAACCCTAAAAATCTATTTATAGTACTTAAAATACAAAGCCAAAATTAAATAGGATAACTATGTCAGCATCATTTACGCGCAGCTTTTATGGCTCGTGTAGCAGTTCACGGTTCGTGAATCGGGGTCTTGTAGAATGTAGTTTCATCCTGCAGGCACCTTTCATGAAACCATTCCGCGGGCTACGTAGGATTCCACGACCCATGAAGGGTTTCGTCTGATCCACTTTCATCAATTCTTCGCTCTTTAATCTTCACTTCACGACCATACTCTACGGCTCGTACTATGGTCAACGACTCGTGGCCCTCTCTCATAGAGTGTGACTCAATTTTCACCCCTGTACTAGAAGATCAAACAAAACCTCCTCTATGACTCGTAAAATGATCCACGAACCGTAGAGGGTCTCGTAAACTGTCAAAGATTCTGCAATTCTGCACTTCAAGCCCAAGTCAAGCCAACACTGAAATTCTGCAAAAACAAAATATAAACACACATCAAATCTACTAACATCGCCTTGAGAACACACAAAATCTCAAGTTTCAAGCATTAAAAGTGTTATATTTTAGCAGCACATCATTAATCACACTTATGAACTACACTATGGGGTGGGACTGTATTATAATATAGAGATATTGGAAATTTTTGAATGTATTCATTTCACCTATGTGTGTGAGGGATGTTTATTGATATTTTGTTCTTTCTGAGTCTTATTCGTTATTTAGCCCATGTAAAGGCATTTCATGATTCTATTTTCTTTGTGACCCTGTTTACCCTGAGACTACCCAAGAGAGGGATTTGAGTTGATTATTTTGGCATGTTGGCTTGAGAGGCTAGAGTTAGGAGATTGAACCAATTTTACCACTTTTTAAATGAAAGGAATGTTTTACAAATAGTTAATGCATCTTTCAAATGAATTCTCTATCATTTTTGCCAAATGTGGACTTATATCATTATTTGTCGAGTTTAGAAATGTTGAACTATTTTTTATCTATATTGAATTGATTATGTCTTCATGTTGTATTTATTGTGAGCATTCTCCTTATTCATCATATTATTGTTCATGAAAATCTAAAAAATATGGAAGTACTATTTGAGAAAGAAAATGAGACACGTTGTATATACTTTGACCATGAGCTAGGTGACAAGTGGATGACATTCTGAGATCATGAGATTCGGTATATAGACTGTGATTCCCCCATGGGTCTTTGTCTTGAGAGCTAAAGCTCAGTAAGGTATATATTATAGATGATGCAATAACCTTAATTCTTTCAAATCATTGCATTAACCATCTTTGATTTTTGTTGTAATGACCCTCCAAGTCATTTCTATAGTTTTGCAATTATTATGTTGATTTGCACATGTGTATAGCGACCTTGGGCCATTTTTGACTTGTTGAGACTGTCGGTATGGTGGTTGGATGGGTTATTTGAGAGTTATGTGGATTTTTTAGTCAACCAGAAAGTTATACTTGTAACATAATTTTTTTGGGTAAAGTCCTAGTAAATGACCTCGGAGTGAAATTCTGACAATTTCATTAGCTTCAGAATAGTTGAATTAGGCTAGGAGCATATTTAGTGAAATTATATCATGGATTGCAAATTTAGCCGCCAGAATCGGTGAATAGTTGACTTAGTTGACACCCTCAGGAATCGTGCCCCGGATGAGAAATTTGATATCGTAGTTAGCTCCAGAATGTAAACTTTGATCTAGGATGACCCCTTGTTTTATACCAAGAACGTCTGGATGCGATTTGACCCCCGGAGGCTTTCCATTAAAAGTTGCGTATAAAAAAGTGGGACCCTCATGTTATCTTGGGAAGCTCCATTGGGAATTCCGACTGCATTGTTGGATCTGGAACATCGACATCCATAGGGTTACATAGTTTGTCTGCAAAAATCAAAGTCCGAAGGAGCCTGATACAACAAAAAAGAGATTGAAAGGTTAACGAGGACATGATGACATGGCATGTCTTGCGCTGCCATGTGGCACAACCTGATGTTTCCATGTGGCAGTGAGTTGGCAGTTGCATACATATATATATGAGAGGTCATTTTCCCAGATAATTGAATGCAATCTGTACATATATTTCTCCTACTTTACATGACAATTTCGAGAGCATTTCTTATCCGATTTGAGCGATTCAAAGGTTCAAGTGACACGAATTTTCACAAGGAACACCATGGTGAAGTTGAATTCGGGATTTGGCATATATTTTAAGGTAAAGTTTCTATTTTTTCTATTGTTACTCTTGTAAATTGTGAAAAACTTTATAAGTTGATAACGTGACTGATTCTTGGCGGAATTTAGCGAAATATGAGTCTAAACTGATCTATGTTTTGAGGGGAACGTTGTAATATGTTGGGTGTCAGCTAATTTTGACTGATTTTAGAGAATTGTGACCAGGAATGTTTTAAAAAGAATATTGTTTTGATAAAGTTTTTAACTTTGATCTTGGGGTTTTTCTCGGTCTTCTGGGGCCCATTTTGGGATGAATATTTAGCTGTAGACTCAGGTTATCATGGGGAATGATTTTTTTAGAATTGTATTTGGGATTTTGAGTGTGGACCCTATTTTCCCCGCTTTAGGCCCAATTGATGTAATTTCACCAATTTTTCAAGATTTACAACTAGTGTGACAGTATTGACCTTGTGAACTGTATTTTAACAGTTGAGCAACATCAAAAAGTGATTTGAAAGGGAAGAGCTTGAGTGGATCGACTCAGAATGCAAAGGATGTCTTCCAGGTAGGCTAGGCTTTCTCTAAACCCTAGACTGAGTTGAAATGTTTGCATATGTGAGTTGGAATGTGTAGAAACGTACTATAAATGGGTTAAGTTGTGGGATTTATGTTGTATATAGTTGGTTGTGAATCTGGATGTGTTATATATGGTAATATGGGACTATAATTGTTGTATTGAGTGTTGTGTTCATTGTAACTGCTATACTAGTTGAATTCTTATACTGCGTGGCTACGAGAAAGGCCCGAAAGGGGATGGATGGGCTAAGAACATGTGACAGGTATGTACACTAAGCTTGACTCTTTCTTGTTTTTATGTGTGGTTTGACGCTACCGAAATATATTGGCTATTGAGGCCGACCTGCGACTATATGTTACCCTGTGCGTTGAATCTAGTATTTACATTTGCTAGTATGTATATGCATGATGTAACTACGATTATCTATATCCTTTCTAAGTACTTGTGGTAGAATTCCCTGATTAATTATGATTCGGTGTTGCCTTGTGGTTTATATGATACTTTATACTGTTGTTATCTGTTATGCACTTGTGCCACCGGTTAGTGACTGGAGAGATATACAATGTTCTGGGGAATGTCCTTGTGACTTATAATACGAGATGGGTTGACACTGAGCCACTAACGGGTTAGAGATGGGATTGTGACCCTATTAGAGAGGTGTAGGTTATATCCTATAGGCTTTCTAGGATATCTATGATGAGACACTAGTTACATGGGTTAGTCCTAGGGAATGGCCTATTTTGGAGGGGCACATTTTTAGTGGGTCGGCACATGATTGCCTTAGGAGATATCTCTTGTAGCAGCTGGGGCTGTGATATGATTCAGGGTAGGTGGCATCCTTCTGATTTTCTCACCTCTTGGGCCTTACTTAGGTTACACCGACGCTACCCTATGAGTTGTTTTACACAGAAAAAGGGCCTGGTAAGGGCCGAATATAAGCTAGTGCCTAAGACAAGCATGCGTGCTAACTCGACTTATACCTATATGAGTATGTATAGCCTGTTGCTACAGAGATGTTGACTAGGAGACTATGTATTGATTATATGTCGTATTGTAGCCTGATTTTGGTATAGATATGACTCTGCGTGATTTGGTCATCCTAGATACTTATGTACCCTGATTGTCCATGTTTTCTCTAGGCACTAGGGATTTATGAGGTTATGGTGTACTTCGAATTTGTTGGGCATTATACTACGATGATTTATGATATGCATATATATACATCCCGATATACTATTGATAGTTGTTGTGCACTGGTTCTCTCCATCTGATGCCAGAGTATTCATTATACCTGAGAGAGGTAGTAGTTACTATTGTGTGGGTTGGATTGAGATTATGGGATACCTAGGTTGTGAGTATCATCACCTATGATCACTTTAGCATGACATGATTGTGGAGATCCAAATCTAGACAAACTAGTTGAGTGAGTGACTATTTTGATATCTCAAGTCCTAAATGATTATCCCCATCACTATTCGAGCTTTGGTGGCAACGTCCGAGTATCCGAGTCCAGGGGTTACGCACCTTGTGGTTCAAGTTTTGATGGTCATGACTGAAGATACCAGGTGGCAGATGCCAATTCCTAGGTTCGAGCACCTGCTAATTTCTTTGGGTCGAGGACCCCGTTGATTGATATTTTTGGTTGAGGACCCCACTGATTCCACTTTGGGCGTGAGGCCCCATGAACAATCATTCTGAGATGAGACACACTTGTATACGAGGGGGATCCTTTCTCCGATGGGGGCTACGTCCCACTACTATGCATATATATTTTGGGTCGAGTTCCACGTGCCGACATAGGGTCGAGGATCCAGTTGACTTGTGATTGTTGGGGCGAGGCCCCGTGATTGATTACTTATGGATCCACACACCTTTCCACACCCTGATTGTGTGTGGGTGTACCTTCTAGGCTTATGGAGGCTCAAGGGGCGTACAGGCTTAGACATTAGGGTCTTACACCCACGTAGAGCCAACTTGTGAACATGTGCTATTGGGAGTTGGGTTCTATTGTGATTCGGTTGATCAGATTGTGCGCAAGTGTACTTTCTGGCTTATGAGGGCCTAATTGGCGTACATGCATAGATACTAGGGCCTTTGATGTGCTGTCAAAATACAACACTTTTGATGTTTAAAACGTGGGATTTTGTATATTCTCAATTGCGATTTTTGTAGTTTTGATGTGTTTTTATGTATGTTTTGTAAGAATATAGGGTTGGCACGATTTTTGGGCCAAATATGCTGAAATTGTAGATTTTGAGGATCCACAAAATCCTTTACGGGTCGTAAAGTATTTCACGAGTTGTAGAAATGGTTTCATAATAAATTCTAGTGAGGGGTGATTTTCAAAACATGATTCTACGATGCACTCAGATGAGTCATAAAACATTTTATGAGTCGTAGAAGTGAGGTCGTACCCTGAGGATTAGAAAGTGGAGATTTGTTGAAAAGTCATTAAACAAAACCCTCCACGGCCCGTAGAATCTTATATAGACTATAGATGGGTCTCGTGGAAGTCAACTCTAGATTTGAAGGAGAGTACGAACCCCCGATTATGAGCCATGAAATATTATACGACCTGTAGAAGATGCTCGTAAAGCTTGTCGACCCAGTTTTTCTATTTTGATTTGGTTTTGTATTTTAGACATTATAAATAGGTTTTTAGGTTATTTTTCAAAAAGTTACAGAGAGTTTACAGATTTTAGGATTTTAAGAAGACAGAGAAATAATATTTTTTGTTCTTAATTCGTAGTTGCGATTTCTATTGAAGAGATGGATTGTGTGTGCTTAAATTCATTCATGTAAGTGCTTAATTATGTTAGTCTATATCATGATTCTTGCATCTACACTGATCATGAGTAACTAAATTCATAACTAAGGTTGGAAAGTGTGTATGAATGTATTAATTACTTCTCTTCATTTTGCATGCCTTTTAATAGTGGTCAACGTTAGAACTCGCCTAGTGTTAGATTGTCGGATCAATGAAGTAGTGAATAGGAGAAGAGAATAATTAACAGTATTCGATTGATATTTTCTCATCTAATCAACCAAATTTGATTAAGGAGAGGTTGTAATAGGACAATAGGTAAGAGTTAGTAATGTCACACTACGGAGATGGATCAAATCCCATAGTGAAATTTATCTTGTAGTTGGATCAAAGTGTTTGGTAAAATTAACTTACTGTTTTGCATCTACACACTGGAAAAGATTACAATTATCTGATAATATTGATTTAGGGAAACATGGTGAACACATCAACCTAGTTAGCTCTTCTACTGATTTCATAACACTCGCACTAGTCTAGGTTTATTTTTCTTGCAATTTCAAATTCCCTTCTTTTCAGGAGATAAGTAGGTTAATTGCCCCGCTTTACATTGAATTGATCAGAAGTCTACCATATTCCCTATGGGTTCGACCCTAACCTTGGTTAGGTTATATATCTTGAGAATGACCACTTTTACCTTCAAAAGGAGGTGTAGCTTGGGCGACATCAGTCTTGCACCCGCGTACAACTTTATGCCTCAGTTAGGGGTAGTGGTGGTATGAGACCGCACAACTTCATCAATCGGTATTGATGTTCATCACATGGGTTGGTTTGGTTTATCATTGTTCTTCACTTCAGCTGGTTCAGTTGTGGTTTGAGGATTTCCATATATGCCTATGCCTTGATCTAAGTTCGTCTCACTATATTGCTACAATTCTCCATATATTTGGGACATATATATATTTACTATTTCAGTCAGTCGGTCGATGATGCCTACTGGGTGTCTTTTTTTTTTGGTACTCATCCCTGCTTCTGCATCTTTACATGGTGCAAGTACAGGTTTGGGACGTGATAGTTGAGTTGGGGAACTTCAGGAGTGCTCAAGAGACTTTTGGGAGCACCAACAACTCTGGCTTCTTCATAGTCTCCTTCCTGTTGATGGTCGTCTTTTGTATCCAGACATTGGATTTGTACAGTAGTGTTATGTATTTGTAGAGGCACTCCAATTTTGTGTATTATATGGTTATTGATGCATATATATGACATACCCTTGTGTCTATTGTAGCTCTGTACAGTTGACTTTCGGTTCTAGGTAGGGTTCAATTATGTATATTGTCATATTGCTTATGGTTCGGACTAGAAAGTTAGGACAGGTACCCCGTGGGTTAGGTAATTGGCTTGCCTGTAAGTGGGATCTAACAGGCGTCATCATGACGGGGACCGGGTCGTCAAAATTGTGAAATAGTCTTAATATAACAATTTACATGTAGCCTTATTTGTTTACTTTACTCATACCATTCATATAAATAGTTGTGGCATTGATGGCAAAGTGGAACTTTTTTATATGCAGTTGGAAGCATGTCTGTAATTTATTTTGTGAGTTCTGATTAGTTATTTTATACTTAGTAGGCCAAGCCTATTTAGTACATATGGTTTGTACTCACCCTATTTTTGTTATTCTTCAGGGTGTTTCTCATGGCAGCTGATTGAATCTAGCGGTTGAGTCATTTTGGAGTTGTGGTGAGATCCTGCGTTCCAAATCACCATTAGACTCCATATATCATTTACAGTCTTTATTTTTGTTTCAACGACTTGAGATGTATATCAAATTCTAATATTGAAGTATTCTTTATGCTTATGATACCAGATTTTAGGAATTTTCTTATCGTGTCTCGTTTTCTTTCATTATGGCCTAACTCATATGAGTTGTTACATATCCATATTGTTGTATTACTCTCAAATATCTACCTGTTGAAAAGACAATCTCATCTCTCCAAACTCAAAATATTATTCCATGTTAAGTTGAATCCATGAAAGCTTCCTCTATTGCATGAAAAGGTCTCCCTAAAATGATGGAAATATCCATATCAACCGTACTATATAATAAAGTCAACTGGTAATGTAAATTTACCTACTTCTACCAGCACATCATCAATATTCCAATTGATTTCTTTATTGTTTTATGGATCATCTACATTCACATGCTTGTTTGCTTAGGCTTACTTAGCCCGGCATTCTTGTAGACCTCTAATGGAATCAAGTTAATGCTAGCCCTATTGTCACATAGAGCATCAGCAAATTTATGTTGGCCAATGGTGAAAGCCTCCAAATCGTCCTTCTTTCTTCTGTTACCTACACAAGAACCAAAGTTAATCAGTTAAATCGTTTTTACATGTTGTCTTTAGATGCTTTTACGAAATTACTATATTCAACTGTCATCTAGATTAGTGAGTCCAATTTATTATATTCAAGAGTAATATGATTCAATAAATATAATAAATGGTTAATATAATCCATCTCCATAATATCCCTTATGGTCATTTTGAGTTTTTAGCTGGTAATTCTTATTTTGACTCTTCCAGTAGGTTTGGTGAATCATTTTTGACTTGCAAGGATAGGTAGCTCAAATCTTGAGGTGATCATATGTGTTCTAAAGAAGATTTTCAATTTTCAAAGTTTGACCAAAATCAGTATTTATGATTAATGAGATCACTTTTGAGTTTTGATGATTCCACTAAGTCCAGAGGATTATTTATGACTTTGATAGATGTTTTGGAGGGGTTTTGAGGCACAGCGAGTGATTTGAACCCTTGCATATTATTATAGTGTTCTAAAGATTTGAAGTTGTTCATGATATGTTGACTGGAACACACGGTGAACAGTAAACGCGTTTTACTGTTCATGAACAGTAACGCGTTTTACTGTTCATGAACAGTAACGCGTTTTACTATTCACGCGTTTTCTCCCCCTATAAATAGAGGGCCTCTTGACCTCATTTAGATCATCCCACAATAGAA
>JBCEWC010007280.1:0-21651 GCA_038996855.1 Solanum aculeatissimum | reverse complement strand
ATTCCAACAGTGGAATTTAAGCCAAAGTATTATCTGAGTATGCTCTGTGATTGCAGCATAGTCTGAACTTCCACATCAGAAAAGATATATTTTGGTCTCGTTTCCGCCCAACATGAAAAGCTCTTAATATTGAATTCATTATATAATATCTTACCTTTTTTGCTTCACAAATATTCTAATGTTGGCGATGCTCGTTCATTTTTTGATATTTCGCCCGGCAAATATAGCATTTCCACACATTTTTTGTGGTTTTTCTAATTTGTTTTTGTTTTTCATTAATTGATTTTCTTAACCTTTTTGTTTCCTCCTCTCAATGGGGTTGATCCACTTCATCCGGACTATCCGATATAATTAAATATTTTCTTTCTAAATTTAATTTTGATTCAGGATGCTTATATGAGACAAGGGAAAATAAGATCAAAACTTTGGATTTGTGACACAAGAAAGAAAGGATACCATAGATGATTCTCGGGAAAAAATTTACAAAGTAATCTATTATTGTAGAACTTAGCTAAAACACTTTGTGTGTGTAAATTATTTATTCTGCTGTCCTTCACTTTATTTAAGAAATTAGTATGGCCCTACTCCAACAAAAGATTAAATACTAATGGTTCGTTTAGTTGAACAATAAATAAACCAGCAGTTATCTTATTAACATAGTTCATCAGTTTCATTGAAGTTTGACATCTCATAGAGAAGGCGTTCTATTCACAATCTTTATGTAAATATATATGTACAAGTGAATAATATCTATATATTGATTAGAAAAACTAAATAATAAATCTGACAGTCTTTTTATATGAAAGTTCCATTTATATCAGCACACAACAAAAAATAATCATACATATGTTACTAATATTCAATATAATAAACATCAAATATACATTTATTTTATACTCTATAGGGTATAAAACAAAAAAAAAAAGGAAAATGAGCGAGAAGTGAAATCAAGTACGAAGGAACAACACTTTGCTTTATGAGGTAAAACACAGTAAGGCATAAAACGTATTAGCCAAATGTGATAAAATTTGAAATTTACAAATATACATAGTCCAAAATAATACATTATGTCATTTTTCTCAATATATAATATTATACCTAAAGAAATTACATAAAAATTCTCTTACGTAAAATCCCTTTTATATTATACAACAATGCACAAAAACTCACAACAACAAATAACCCTACGCTATATTTTCCAACAGCAATTATATATTATTATGTTATCTATAAATCTATTAAATTGGTTAAAAAAATTTAAAAATATTTTTTCTAAAAAGAATTGATGAAAAATATTTCTTCGTCCTTGCAGTATTCAGAGTCTTTACTTTCAAAATCGTTTCCTTTGTAATTTGGAATAGTAATGTGAAATTGAAGTCCGATGAATCTGTATTGTCATTCAATTTTCATCACGGGTACACATTGCATCTAAGAAAATGAAAAAGAGAAGAAACAAAAAACAGGGCTATACAAGGGATATTGATGGGACCTAAAACAAGAAATAAGCCAAGCAACTATATAAATCAGATTCAAAGTTAGGAATTTCAAGTTTATGAAGTGTGTATATACATATTTAATAAATTTATTAACATGAATACATTTTGTTAAAAATCAACATCTATCATTAGGCCCTGAAGCACCACAAGTGGTGATTGCTGTTATGATGTTGTATGATATCCTCCACGTGTCGGAACTTGTCTACATGACAAGGAATATTGATGGGCCCATTACGATGAACTTCGAGTTCATCCTCTGTTCCTTTGAGCAACTGGACGAACAGGGGATGGTTGATGTGCATCACTGGGATCACGAATCTCTGTTGTTCCTCACCTTCACCCACCATCACCGCAACGCATCCTCTTGGGATTTCCTTCAGTTCCTCAATATCATTCTCATGATGATGATGATGAAAACTAGGCAGATGAAATTTCAAATGATGAGGAGGGTGTTTGTGTCCCATCCCCATAAGATCCTCTCCAAGTGAAAGAATTGAGCTTGTCTGGTTTGTTTGTTCTTTTTTTAAAACAAGAGATGACGAATTTGAGACCAGCGAATTGTTGAATTGGGTATTTATATATTCTAGCAATTGAATTGTCAACTGTGTGTACAGAATGCTTCAAACAGAAGAATTAAGGCGTGTTGCTGACGCGGAACAACTCAAGTGGGGTTAGGGAGGGTAAATATTACCGCCCCGGATACAGATAAGGACGAGTTTTACAATATATTGGGAGGTGAAGTATCTCAAATGTGAATAAGTAGACAGATCTATGTTGTCTGTTTTTTCTCCTTCATTATTATATAAGGCCTAATAAAAATATTTTGTGAAATTTTTAATTTAATTATTTTTAAGTAATTAATTTTTAATGATTTTATGATAGTACTCCTAATAAATTATTTTTTCAACTGTTTTAATTATTACTTTATTATACCATCATAATCAATTATTTTCAGATATGTAAATATTAAAATTAGAATAAAACAAATAAAAAATCATAAATAAATTTTTTTTTAACTAGTCAAATAAAATTAACAACTATTTTGATATACTTCAATCATTTGTGTCGAAAAAGTAGTACTTTTTGAAAAAATACAATATAAATTAAATTTTTTTTATATATATTACTTGAAAATTAGGTAGCTCTCTATCAAAATGTTTATTTGAGTTGTTTGCTTCTTCTCCTCTTTTATTATATGCATCCCAATGAAAAACAAATTGTGAACTTTTTAATTTAATCATTTTTAAGCAGTTGAATTTTGATGTGTCTGTTTCAGCCACTTAATGATATTGCTTTAGCTGCTCCTAATAAATTATTTCGTCTGCTTCAACTGTGATTTTACTTTATCACTCTAATAAATTATTTTAAGTTATGTAAATACTAGAATTAGATCAAGTAAAATCAAACAATTATTTAAATATCTTGTGTCAAAAAAGAAGTACATTTTGGAATATTGTAGAGTTTTTAAGAGATAAATATTTAAAACATCCTTAAATGTGATGTTGAATGGTTAGTTTTGTTCCTGAATTATCGACGGTCTTAAAAATATCCTTCTACTTGATTAACTTAAACTTATATATATCACGATCTTGCAACATGAGTTCTTAGTTCTCGTTAAGCTTAAGAATATTTTCAATACTTTTCTCAATTATTTATTAAGATCCCTATGCTTCTACAAGAGATGAATTTGGCATAGTGCAGTAAATGTTCTTTACAAAAATGACTTGTTTTTTTTTTTAGTCTATTGAAAAAAGAATGATATTTTTCAAATGGCATATTTAAGGCCGCAAAATTATAAAAATTTTATTACATTTGATATAATTTTAATTTAAAATCATAAGATCAAAAAAAATTTCATATTTTTAAATTTCTTGTCAAATTAAATTAAATTAAATCATTTTATTCAAACAAAGGGAGATAATTTAAATTTTCTACATTGTTGTTTATTCAAAGTCAAATGACAAATTGGATTCACGTTATGTCATGGTAGACAGTTAGAGGATGGCTTTGACTAAAGTGAAGTGGTCAGTTTCAATGTATTAACGTGATCATTTATCTCACGTGTTGAATTGCACTCCCACATTTTTGTGAAATTACACATGCGTGTTAAAAACTAAGAGGACTTTGCGGGCGAGTTTATAGGGAATTAAATTCAACCAACATTATCTATTATTATTTCCACACTTTTCATTTTACACGGAGTATTAAACTTTATCATTTCACCCTCTATTTATATCAAGGTACATTAAATTAAGATAAAAAAAGTATACATAAAATATAAGAATAGTTTACTTTTTGAATGTGAAAGTAATTAATCAACCTTTTGAAATATTCAAATATTATATTAATGGTACGGGTAAAATGGGAAAAAATAATCAATTTTATCCTAATTTAGTAAGTATCCATATAATATGACACAAATATTTATAGAAAAATGTTTATATAATATGAGACAAATAAAGTAACTTTTTGTAGAAAATGATAATATAGTGTTTTTGATAGGAAAGGAAAATATTTTATTAGAAAATAAGTATGGTGGTGGGATGATGTGAGCAATGGAGCCTTGAGGATGAGATGGTCAAGATGCGGCGTTTGGTAGATGGAAAGAAGACAATAAACTTGAAAAGTTATTTATGAAAATTGTTTTTTTTATTTTCATGATTGAATAAGTTGTTTTTCTAATTATTAAGATAGTAATTTCTCTGGAGAATTATTTTATATATATAACCAATCAATTATGAAAAAAAAATAGAAAATAATTTCCTACCTACCCTAACACACCCTACATTTTGACCTCACCTAATAAATTCATGGGCCAACCACTTTTTACAACCATTCTACTAGAAATTGAATAGAAAATGGCTTTAACTCATTTGAAAACTAACCCTAAACCAAATCCATGTCACCTACTATTCATCGATTTTATTTTGGGCAGAGACACTAAATTTAAAAAATTATAAAAAAAATAAGTCTTCGTTGTATAGGCATATGCAGTCAGTATATATTTATGTATTATAATGTATATTTAGTGTATAGCTAATAGCTCTGTATAAGTAATATACGTTGTATTGTAGTGTATATTTTCTATAATTTTTGACAAACTATATTGTAAAGTCATGTATAATTTCACTAATTTTGAGCTATTTTTTATGTAAATGTAAATAAAACATGCTACTTTTTTTGTAAATTTTTTTACTTTTTTGTATATATATATGTAATTTCTCCTTTTATTTTAAAAAAAAAAAATTTCCATCACTTGGAAGCTTAGAGACTGTTTAGAAATTTTAAATAATTTTTAGCATTTTAACTTAAAACTAGTGTTTATAGATAACTTTTTAAAATTTATTCAAACACTCCAAATATATTTAAAAATTATTGTAACTTAAAAACACTAAAAATAAATCAATCTAAGCAGGCGCCTAAACTTTGAGCACCACAAAAGTATTGGCATATTGAATTTATAGCCTCAGAATCAGAATTTAGTTGACTAACTTTGAGCACCACAAAATTTTAAGGCCCAATACGTTTAGAGAAATGGATTGTTAGCTAGCTGTACAAGATTCGTAAATATCATTTAGAGCTAGCGTTTTATCATAATTTCTGAATATTTGAAGATTTATTTTTTAAAATCTGTTTGATTATAAATTTTGAAGATCAAATCTTTAAATATTTTTCAAATTCCTAAAAACTGCTCAAACCAATTAATTTATTTTTTATTAAATACATTTTTAAACCGAACTTCAAAAACACAATTTTTAATATATATATATATATAAAACAACTGTGGTTATCTTATAACTATTAATGCCAACCCTTTGAGAATATCTTGATGAAAAAATTCAAATAAAAATTGGCGGCTTTTAACATATTTAGTCGCCCGGCCAAAACAATTACAACCATTATGTAATAAATGAAATTTGTAGATTAATTATTTATAAAATTAGTACAATTTTTATATATTATAACTAATATATAGAAGTATACATTTATCAGCTATTATTAATGAATTCCTAAACATTTTAAAAGTCTCTTTTTTTAGGAATTTTAAAAAGTAGTTGGAATTTGGGTGTAATTAGAGAATTATACCTATAGTTTACTTAATTGCGATTTGTAGCTACATGTTAGAAAGAATCGAAAAGCGAGCGAGATTGGAAAAAAGATACAAGAGGCAAGAGAGATGCAACTGATTTATATATCTGATCGATGATTGTATCATGAATATGATTAATATAATTGATATTGTATCAAGAACTAGCTTCTAGAAGAAAAAAAGAGACAAACTAGATCTAGTTTGATAGAGGCGAGAGACAAGAGAAATACAATTGAAACTTAAACGTTGACCTTTATGGACAATTATAATTTAACTATATGCTAGGTTTATTGGGTAAGTTCTAATCAATGTAGTACAAGAAAAATTAATGATCCCTCTCTAAAGGGAAGGCTAAGAAATGGAAATAGACTGATTTTCTTATTGAAAACACTCTTTCCATTCATTTTTATTTGTCTGAGTTTTGATTTTACATATTCTTTAAAAATAATATTTGGCATAAGTATTTTACTATAATATTCATATTAATAGATGTTTTTGGTCTTTAGATCTTGAATAAAAAAATGGAAAATAAGTAATTATAAAAGTAAAAACTCCAATGTCAAATGATATACACTCATCTTACGGGATATCTTAAGAACCACGTGCAACACACGTGTCAAGAAACTAGTGCCCCAAATAAGTGTCAAAACACCCAAGACCTACAATCACTTTGTTGTCAGGTCTCATGAACATTGTTCTTATCCGCCCTCCCCCAACTGCTCCAATCTCATTCTGCCCGAAATCTCTGACAACTCAACGATGAACAGCGACCTACGAAACAGAGAATGACAGTAAAAAATGGGAAGGTCAAGGTTCTCCCTTTCTCTCTCTTTTACTTCGATTGTTTAAAAGGTGCAGGTTTACCCTTTTCCTCTCTTTTACCTTTGATTGTTTAGTGAAACTAAAGGACTTCTCTAATCATTTGAAAACACTCATTCTGCCAATTGAGTTTCAGGATAAGAGATATAAATCATAAAAATACTTAATTAATGCTCTGATGAAGTCATGCATGTGACTGATATAATTCTTTATCAATTTTGATGTACATTTGGCTCCTAGTATATTTATATGTATCTTGAACAGGTACAAACCTCTTAGATCACTTGGTATATCTATTATCAATGTGTAATGTATCCGATAAACCAAACACATAGATACATGTGTTTACTGTTGCATTTAAATATTTATATGTATCATAAACACGTATAAAATCCTCTAAGACTATAAACACTTGGATACGTGTGTATATTGTTGCACATATATATTTATATGTATCATGAATACGTACAAATATCTTGGTTACTTAATTTGATTAGTTTTATTTTATTTCTCTAAATATTAAATTCATTATTTTGACGTATATATTATTAATATATGATATATTCAACAAACTAAACACTTAGATACATATATGTACTGCTGGACTTATATATTTATATGTATCACGAACACGTACAAACCTCTTACATATATAAAAGATATAGATGGCTTTGATCAGATGTATACAAATACATTCAAACATGTCATTAACATATACTAACCTCTTATTCCATATGAACAAATTGACTATGATGTATAGGTGCACAATACATTTATATGTATCATAGATGTATCTTATATTAATTTCATGTATCTGCTATATGTATTTAGTATTAATTTCATGTAAATCTTTATATGATCTAGTACTAATTTCATGTGTCTATTTACATGTATCTAGTATTAATTAAATGTATCAAGGATCAACTTCATATGTTATATCCAAAAACATGTATCTTGGATATGTGCTAAGATAATTATATGTATCTAAATATAAAAATTTAACTCTATGTCAAATATTAAAAAACAATCTCTGCAATGATTTTTTGGAGTGTTTTTTTTTTCCACGGAGGAACGAGACACTTTCTAATGTGAGAGAGAAGGAATTAAGAGAGAGTGCATGCTAATCCGCTAATTTGGAGTGGAAGAATAAATTAGTAAAATGAGTGTGGGGTTCATTTAGAATAAACGCTAATTTATGGGATAAAGTATCATTTAATTTATTACCACCGTCTCATATTACAAGAGTATTTTTCATTTTATACGATTATTAAAAAATTATTAATACATTAGTAGATTTTACCATTTTACCCCTTATTTATATTAATGTACATTAAATTAAATTAGAAAAAAATTATTAATGCACTGATTAATGATGAGGATAAAATGAGAAAAAAATAATTAATTTTATCCTAATTTAGTAAGTGTCCGTATAATATGGGAGAAATATTAGTATTATTTTAGATTATTTTTTAGGAAGCAGTGAATCTCAATGTAATTACGGTACAAAGTTATTAAATATTGAGTTGTTAAGTATTTATGTAAAGGCCCATTTACAACCAGCACTGGTTATTTGTACAAAAGAGGAGATGCTTGGGTTCAAAATTTAACATTTGTCATCATATGGTAAATTACGTAATTACGTAAATATATGGTATCTATTTACATAATATTATCGTAGTTTGAAAATATTCTAATTTATAATTATAATTATAATTTTCTTGTTATTTTCTGTAGCCTCTTTTTCTTTTTCTCTACAATTTCTTGTTATATATACAAATACATATGTATACCAGCTGTATATATACTATTATTTGACAGATAAACATATTCAATTTGACATATATACATATACAATTTGCATCACTCCAATCTCTGCCCTCTCTCCTCCCTCTCCCAAACTCGTTTGTCAGATATACAAATACATATATATGTATTAGTTACACATATACAATGATTTGACAAATATACATAATACATATACAATTTGTCTCTCTCCGCTATCTGTCCTCTCTCTTTCACCTCTCTCCTATAATATGTAGCGACATATTATAATTTAAGCAAAGTATAACTATTTTTGCTTTATTATGTTTTAGGTAGGGGTGTGCAATAATCGAACCGACAGATAAACCAAACCGATAAAAATGTTACTGCACCTAAGTGATTAGTTACTCACTTTAGTATTTAATCTTTACTTTTTTGTACTCCATTTGCTTTTATTAATACAAATTCTCATTATCATCCTTATCGGGTAAACCGAAAACCTAACCGTTAAGAACTTAAATCGATAAAAATTATTTTATTGATTTAACATATTTAAAAATTAAAAATCAAAAATCGATAAATCAAACCAATAATGTCTAAAATCGAACCAAATCTATCGATCCACTCCCTAATTTCAAGTGTTTGCTCTTTTATAAAAAACCTCTTTAAATAATATCAACAACTTTGAATCAAAACACTTTTATGTTGAGCGTATAGTTAGTAAAAATCGATGTCGGCAAACGGAATCTTGACTTGTATTAGCTTCATGATATTTATATCAAATTATGATACTCCATCTCTCTCTATATATTATATAATTGTAGTATCCAAATTAGCTTGAACGTTTACTAAGCAAATACTTTTCCATCCCAAATTGGTCTCTCATGATTTTCTTATCGACTCAAATAACTAATTCTATGTCCATCTGTGACAATAATAAATCAGCAACATTTCACGTATCAAATTAAAATACGTATAGTCAAAGATAAATTAGATATTAGTACGTAAACATTCTCCGTAACAGAAGAACTATAGCTGCTGATTTTTCTTTTTTGATAATCCTCAAACTAATGAACAACTGCTAATCATATGATACAATAACTTCTAACAATTAGATAAAGAGGGCATATGAAACTATACTAACTATTAATGGAAACTCATACTTATACTGAAAAACTATTAACTATAACGCCCTCTGTTGATAATATGTAAAATGACCATGGCGTCCTCCGCCAGCGGTCATGGCCAGTTGTCGCTGCTACTAACTCCGTCCTTCCACCCATCCTCCATCGCCATTCGGGTGTCCTGACGTAGCGCCGGGATTCCAAGGGTAGTTGCTTGCTCTACCGGCGGCAAATGCATCTGCAATCGGCTTAATTACCAAAGTAACCTCTCCAACTGCTACACACCACGCAGCAGCTAAAAACATCACCAGCACGGCAACACCGTGGATAGGATCTTCCGCCGGCCAAATTGGCAACAATACTAAGCACAGAATCTGCAAAGGCAACGCAATCATGAAAGAGGTCGCCAGCAAATTCACTCGTACCTGAATTTTCCTGTTAATAACAAAGGATATAACTCTCCAGCACGAAAATACGAAGGCCAACAAGTAAGCAATAGTAAATCCCCCAAACAAAATGGAACTGTACAAAGGGTAAGTACAGAGCACCGTCTTGTTCCCCAAGATATCCGTGGAGAGGAAGGAGCTAGAATGCATGTAATTCGGTATATGCTCCTGCAATGGCGAGAAGAACACAGAAAGGATTTGAAGCACCAAAAGGGGTAAGCAAATGGGCCAGACGATGATAGCGGCCCAAATTCCACTTGGGCTTTGTTTCTTAATGGACACGTTCACTAAGAAAAGAAGGGTGATTAAGAACCCGGGTTCGAATAAGCCCAGGGATAGAACCACATGAACTTTACACAGATAGGCTTGTTGATTTAGGGTTAGAGATGGTAAAAAAGGGAGAATGTATCTCCGGCGAATGAAATGTAGCCGGAAAACTTCGTTTAAATCCCAGAGAAAGGCGAAGAAAACAAGGAGTACACGGACGGTCCAGAGAGAGTTGAAATTTTGAAGATGCGTATATTGACGAGATCTAAGACGGAGATGGAAGATGAAGACGATGGAAAGGAGAGAAAGAAGGATAAGACCAGAAATGAAACAAATCGTGACGAAATCAAAGGTTCCGTCTGCAACGGGAGCAGAAGGGAAAAGGAAAGTAGAATTCGATACCGGATCTGTTAAGGGGAAACTGGAATTGAAATCGGGAGGGATATGGGAAGGCGATGATAATATTGTAGAACCTGGTATTAACGGAAAAGATGAAAGAGATGCTTCGGAGCCATTAGCAACAAAGAAAGGTGATTTTCTCATAGAGAAAGCTGTGGAGGTTGGTGGTGGATGATTCGCCGGCCACCGTGCCGGTGACGGTGGTGATAGGACGGTGATTTATTGTTTGTGATTAGTTGTTGGAATTGCATAATTGTTTTGGGAGGTCAGAAATGGCGGTTTGAGTTTGGGAAAAACAAGCAAATTGCAGAGCTAGTTTTTTTGTAAGAGAGAAGAAGACTAGTCGGATATTTTTGGTTAATGAATTTTGAGGAATCTCTCCTAATAGCCCGTTGTTCTGCGGTTGCCATTTGAATTCCAAAAATACAAAGTACAACCAAATATCCACCGGGTACAATAGCCGTAAGTAGAATAGTTGTTCCAAATTAATTGTCAATTTAGATAATTGAAATAGAATGAATTTTTTTTTCAATTTTATTCTTACTATTAATTATTTTATAATTAAAAGACATATATATAAATAAAAGTTTAATTATTTATAAAAAATATATTAGTCAAATAATATTTCTAATTAAATTTTTTTTAATGATTGTGTTAAATCTAATCATAATAATTAAAATGGAAAAGGTAGAGTATCATCCATTTACCAGAAATCATTTTAGATTCAGTTTGGTAAGGTGTATGCTAACTAAAGTGTATTAATAATAAATGTATTAGTAATGTTTGTACTAGATATACTCTCATCAATTTTAAAGAAATGTTTTCTATACATTGAAGACGAGCATTGCATGAATTATTTTTTAAAAAAAAAAAAATTATTTATAAAGATACCATCTATAAATATGGTGTAAAAGATGTAAATAAAAGTTTTGAGAGACAATTAAATCTTTAACCATGTTAATGAATGCATAAAATCTCATTGCATTTCTAATAGAGGAAATTACATATATATACAAAAAAGTAAAATGTTTATAAAAAAAGTAGTCCATGTTTTATTTACATAAAAAATAGCTCAAAATCACCGAAACTATACATGACTATACAATATGATTTGTCAAAAGTTATAGAAAATATACATTTCTATATAATGTATATTACTTATACATGAGTTATACACAAAATATACATTATGATACACAAATATACACCGATTATACATGTCTATACAACGAGGGCTATTTTTTTGTAATTTTTTAAGTTTAGTATTTCTCGGTGTAATTTTACCTTTCTAATATCCAGAATTCAATGGTATTAATAATGCACACCCAAAAGTACAATAAAATGTATAACTAATGTAAGCATTAGTTATACATAATATACCACGATGCTACTAATTTATTGTGTTAATATATGTATTATTTTTATTAATATACTCTATCAAATGATCTTTAAATATTATGGTTTTTATTGAGTATTACTCTCTCCGATTAAAGAAAGAATAATTTACTTTTTGTTTAGTATGTTCTAAAAAAGTGATTTATTTTCTTTGTTAAGAACACTTTAATTTCACCTTGATTGATTTTTAGTAATTTTAGAAAGAATTGATTTATATTAAAATTAAGCTTATAAAGTATGAAATTTGCCCGTAATAATATAAGCAAATAAATTTTGCTTAGAACTTAATATATAAAAAAAGGAAGAAAAAAGAAACTGAACCTCCAATTATATACGATATATATTACGATTGGATTAAATAAAAACTTTATATTGAAAAATCATGCATGTTACGACTAATATCTGGTACCTTGTGGTATTTTGGTTAAGCTGAAGTGAGAGTGGACTTTCATTAGTTGGATTCTTCTCTACGTTTGTTAACTGCTTCTAAGTGGAGTAGTTGAGCTATCCAAGTATGAGCTGGAGGTAATAAAGGTCGTATAAATATATTTTTTTAAAAGTACAAGCATGCTATTAAAAGTTGAAGCATTTTCCATAAGAAGACGGTCAATAATTATACAATCTCTATTAGCCTTATTTTAATTTGGTATAGACAATTTATCATCTTAAATTTAAAACATATTAAATGTATCAAAAAATATTTTATTTTTGTCATGTAAAAAATTAATGTTAAATTTTTTTTATTCTTTTTACATAGAATTTCGAATACTGTGTATTTTATATATTTAAACATTATAAGAAGTATTAGAGAAAACGTGAAACCCAACCAACAAAAGACACGTGAGACTACGATAAAACCAAATAAAATGCAGCATGTAAGTTGTCTCCTAATTATTTGTCAAATCGATGAAAGCTCAAAGGAAAATTTAAATAAACGTAGCGCCGGATAATAATAAAGAAAATAAGGAAAATTTACACATGCACATTGCTAGCTCTTTGTATAGTTATGTCAGCTGATAGATAGCCTTGAGACCTTGTCTTCCTCGCAGTCGGTGTTCAAAATCAGCATTAAAAATTTAGATTTCAACTAAATTTGGTATTGTAGGATTCATTTTTGGGGTGCTTTCGATCGACTCGAGTTCAAAATCTCTAATATAAATTATAAAAAGATCTCAACCATCTCACAACCGAGGCCTTGTTGTTTATGGGAGTACTTGATGGTTTATTTATTGATAGTATTACCTGATCGTTAGTTGCATAAAAATAGCAGTTATGAAGCTTTAAATAGTCTGTCTTTAGAAGGAAAATATGCTGTTTTAAACCAAGAAAAAAAAAATCTCGATTGCATATAGCGGTAGCTAGGTAGATTAGCTAATAAGATATTCTTCGTGTCCCATTTTATATGATATTTTTTACTATTTAATTTGTTTTATTTTATTTTTAATAAAATAATTTATACTTACATAAATATTTAAAAATTAATTTACAATTTACACTATACATTTTAAAAATATTTTTTTTATTAGTATCATATTAAATTTAAAAATATCATATAAAATAAGACGAAGAAAATAGGGTACATATATTTCATCAGAAGACGCAGTCATTCTGCAAATATAGAGAGAGTAAAAACAGTGAGTTGTCAAATTCAGTTCCAGTGCACTTCACATTTTTGTGTCTCACTTTCCCAAGCTCTCAATTCCAACTGACTAGATATACTACTATTATTGATTTGATCATGCACAGCTACACGTTAAAATTATTCTGTGGATACAATAGGGATAGTCTACTCTCTCTCTTCCAAACGAGGAATTTTAATTATTTTTTTCAATTATAATAAAATAATATTTATATGAATTAAAAAGAAAAGAAAATTAATTTATATAATATCTTTTAAATTTTGAGATTTAAATTAATTTTATTTTTAATTTTTTTTAAATATTTTGAATTATTAACTATTGCCATATATGATACTTTTTACTTTTGTTTCTAGTTCATCGGCTCAAGCAGCTTACGATTTAGTTAGAGTTAAACTTTGCTTAGTTATTGATATAGTCACAACTTAGTGAGGGGCGGCTCTTCCTTGTAAATTTTAAGGCATATGCCTGGGCGCCTCAAATTTTTATCAATAATAAATTATGTGTTAATTTTTTTTAATTAAAAAAAATTTAATTATTAATAATAATAAATAAATAATATATATTTTATTTTATTTTATTTTCTTGACCCTATTTAAATAGAAAATATTGTTTAATCTTCTTACATTTTCTTTGCTAACATTTAAATTATTCATCTTTTTCAAAACTCCGTTTGCATTCTCTTTATTCAAATCTTTAATAATTTATGGTGACACGCTGTCAAAGATATTAATCAATAGTAAAAAAGAGTTGAATAAAGTGAATTATAACATCTTTTTTTTAGTTTCTTCTTAAGTTTTCAAGTATTTCACTTTACAACAAACACATCAGAGCAGGGTCTACCAAGTAATCAACTTCTTGAAATAGATTCTATGATTGTACCTCTTATCTTTATTTAAAGTTTATCAACATATTACTTATAAAATTATGTTAGCAATTCATATAATAACCCAGAAAAAGATATTTTTCAACGTTAAATTGAGAAGATTTTACCTAAAACTAATAATTAAAACAAAGGTATTCGAAGAAATCAGTTATAAAAAAGGTATTAAGTAAGTAATAATAAGCATCTAAATAGTTAGAAAAATAAATAAATACATATAAAATTTGTTTAGATTTCATGCCTCTAACTAAAATTTCGCTTTATGCCTCTAATTACGTTGAGCCGCCCCTTACCTACCTAGTCGTTATAGTGTTATTTAATTCCTTCATCATATATTCATATTAATAGGAGGATAAATTAGATGTAATTTATCACTTTTCATATAATTTTTTAATAGTAATCCTAAAGAATACAGGATTTAGCTTTGAAAATTAATTAAATTAACAATCAAGAAGGCAACATTAATATTAATTTGGAACAAAAAAAAGTATTTAACAAAGCAATTCTTGCGTTAGCAAAATTAAGTTGTTAAATCAGGTCTCATGGGGAGGGAGAGACACTCATCCTTCTAATTTACTGGTAATATTTGGATTTGAATATCAAATAAATTGTTTTTATTATAATTTTTAAAATATTTTAAATTATTAATTATTATAATTTATACTAGTAATACTTATGTGTAGATTTTGTATGTATAAATTTTACTAAAAGCAACTTAAAAGATTTTATTTTTGAATTAATAATCAAAACTAAGAACTTGTCATTAATAATCAAAATAATGTCACCAAAATTTGGATAGAAGGAGTAATAAATAAAAAGCATAAGACATAATGTAGTACTCCTTCCGTATCATTTTATGTCATATCCTTTCTTTTTTAATTCGTCTCAAAAAAGTGTCACAAAACTAGAATTAGAAACAATTTAACTATAAAATTTTCCTTTTATTCTTAATGAAATGATTTTTAACCAAACAAATATCCATGAAACATGATTTTAGACAACATATTTCAAAATTCTTTATTTTTTTCTTAAATATCATATCAAATCAAACGATACCATATAAAATGAAATAGAGGAAGTAAATAAAAGTGATTTTTTCTTTGATAATTTAAATCTGAGTTTGAGCATGCCACCCACTATCATGTGCTTGCCATAAATAAATAAAACTCTCTAACTACTTAAGCTTTTTAGACGCAATGTAATTCATAAAAATGAAGTAGAAGAACTCCACAATTATATATAGCACAAAGATAATCATATATAGTAGCTAGAATTTTCTTTGGTCATCCATCTTTCCTCCATAGTTGAAAAACCAACAATGCTTACCAAGAAAAAGTAGACTGATTTTGCTAAGAAAGAGATGGGAAAAGCTGCACATAGTTTGTCAAAAATGAAAAGCTGGCATTTATAGATGCCAGATACCCTATATATTTTGTCCTCTGAAAGAAAGAAGAAAGGTGCAGAATCCATACTGCAGAATATGTGGCCATTTTATGTTCTAAAAAATCTTCAAAACACGATACTCTCCACTACAGCTTACACAACTTTAATATATATATATATGTATCATCTATCTATAGCATGTGCATAAGGCAAATTACAGCTCATAGAATGAACTGCAGAACTTGAGACTTGATAACATCGAATGATCACTAACAACGATAACAACACGCCTAATGTAATTTCATAAGAGGGATCTGAGAAGACTAAATGTGCACAAAAGAGTGAAATAGCCTAATTCTTTGATAATCACTTCTGGTCTTTCACTCTTTCATACTTATTGTTACATCCGCTAATCTTGCTAACAAGTTTCTTAAGTTAAAGTTATGATGAAAATACTATTAAGGCAAGAATAGTATAGATAATCCAAATGAAAGAAATAACAATAGTAACACAGTTGAAGAATCAAATAATAATAATAAATAATGCTACTAGTAAATAGAAGAGAGAAGCTTTGACAAATACAAAAGTAACAAGGAAGATTGTATCTCTATCTATATGAGATTGATCACATTATGTACCAAATTAAGAGATCGATCAGGTCATAAGGATTTCTATCTTCGAAAGATCTCCAAATATGTTACTGCATTTGAGCCAAATAATCCAAAAGTGTACTATTTTTGGAGGATCTGAAACACGTTGATCAGACATTTTTGCAAGTACGAGTAACTTATAGCTTAATTCTCATCTCCAGTTGCCTTATATAGATGAACTTCCTATTTTAATTTGTTGTTCTCTCTTTTCATATACAGAAACCCTAAAAAGTAGAGAAGAGTTTGGATTTTTTTTGGGTGTGTGTAGATAATTACCTTAGCTGTTTAGGCTTGAAGGCAAATTGATTGAAGTAGTAGATCAGAAAATTTTTTGTCATCATATTTGAGGGTCCTTTAATTCAATGAGTGGTGAATGATGAAACCTACAGTAGAAGCCTCAAATGAGACAGAGACAAACAAATTACACAGCCATGATAGCTAGGGTTGAATTTAACATCTGAAAAGAACAAAAACAAAAAGAGAAGAGCAGAGAGAGACAGTAATAATGAAACCAACAGCTATTCTGCCCCAAATTACAGGAAAATTAGCCTAAAAGGGGTCAAAAATCATAATTATTCCAACATTCCTGTCGGTAAAACCCTGGTTTTGGATTCACACAAAATTTAAAATCCCAAAATACAGTGATAAAACCCAATCAGAAGAAGATATAAAAGAAATCTCACCAGCCGACACCGAGAGAGAGAATTATTTGGAAGTGCAATTTTGGTTTCCGAATTGGGGGGAATGAAGCCTGGTCCGAAGACACTATCTCATCATGCGATTTTTTGAAATTGAAATTGGATGAATTGGATCTATAGTAGTGAACCTATTGTACTAGTAAGAGATAATGACTTCGAGCCAGACAACATTCCCCTCAAATCTGGAAGCTTCTCCTTCATCTTGATTCAGCAATAATTTCCTGAATATTGATTGATTCAGAAATTGAAATACCATCAGCTGTTAGTTATTCTTTTTTTAAAAAGTTGTAGTGGAGTAGATGAAAACAGCATGATGATTATTACAATGATTTGATTCAGATAAATGGTGCTTTTGAATATGTTATTGTGGTGAAGGACAGGGGAAATGTGTAGACCGTAGGACAGAGTATATAAGGGGGCTGCCTCCCTCTTTTGTACGCTCGAGTATTTAATACACAGCACCTTTTCTCTAGGAGTCACTATTTTTATTAAGGGGCGTTTGATTGGTAATATGTTAATTAATCATGGAATAAGTTATTTCATCATATATATATATATAAGATAACTTATCATAAAAGTAAAAATGATGAGATAAATTGTCCAAAAATTGCCATATATTTCCAATCAAATATGAGATAAAATAATTCTACATTTTATCTCGAGATTATTATAATTTGTACCTCACACCAAATGACCCGATTGCACATGAAGAGATAAATGAGGTTCTTTATTACATGTAAAAAAAAATAATTTTGATTATGGATAAATGATATAATTTTTCAGTGACGGAGTAGCTCTGCCCTGCATTTTATTACTCTCTATTTTAATTTGTTTATCTAGTTTTGATTTGACAAAAACTTTTAAAAAGTAAAGGATATTTTTAAAATTTTATGATTTTAACTAATTAAAGTTATGTTAAATATATTTAAATATTTTTTAATCTTATAATAGTAAAAATATCATATAAAAATTAAAATTAAAAAATTTATAAAAAAAGATATGAAAAAAAATTTAACGAAGGAAAGCACCATTTTTCATTGAAGTAATAACTATTTGTAAAGTCTACTAGTATAGCCTCTTTATTAAGTCATTATTATAACGATCTACTGCACTTAACCATCTAGTATTTGAGTTGTGCGAGTGGAAAATATTCATTTAAATTTCAAATTTATCAAAAATGTTGATTTCAATTTGTTTATTTTTAACTTTGAAATTTAAATTTGATCAATAAGTTTATATTTTGTAAAAAAATATTTATCACTTCAATTTTGTAAACAAAAATTTATGTTTGACATGAATAAATTATATCTACCATGTGAAAAGATTATATTAAAAGAATAACTACGTACTAACTATTGTAGTTGATTTTTTTGACTTGTGATTTATGTGTAATTGAAATCTTGTAATAGCATGCACTTATAATATAAATATTTACTATTAAATAAATGAGAATATGTGATTTGTTAATGCGACATTTTAGAATATTACGATACCTTATTTATGAACTATGATTTACTCATTTGGTAAAATTGTATAAAAGTTGAAAAAGTTTTGTCAGTTTTCACAAATTGTGAGATTTTCATATTTATAAATAATACAACTTAAAATTTTAAATTGCATGCCTAAACAAGATTTTAACTTCAAATAAACCTAATTTTAAATTGTTGATTTAAAATCATGGCCAAATGGGTTTAAATTGCACAAATATATGACTTAGTCGGGTTAATAAATATTTCATTCGATTTAATTTATTTGTTTTACTTTTCTTTTTTATCCATTTTTAATGAAACATCTCTTTAAATTTTTTGACATTTCTTTAATTTTTAACTTTTTACCTATCATGTTTAAGACCATATAATTAAAAGACCTATTAATATATTCTACATAACGTTAGTTTAAAATCACAAAATTCAAAAGTTATCTTTACTTTTTTAAACTCCAAACTAAATTAAAGCAAAACAAAAATTAGCAAATGGATGGGATTTAAATTTAATACAACGCAGGGAAAAGAATACTTTTCCATATTATTTTTAAAAATTAAATAAGCTTTTGTTTTCTCAAATGTTTTCAACTTAGATTCAACTTAAATATAACACACTTATATATTATAAAGATATTTGCACACTATTATTAAAGCTTAACTTGTAATTTCTATAATAATTATATTATAAATAGATCTGAATATGTAAAAACATTGTTAATGCATATAAGTCAATCAATTGTCTTACACAAATAATTATTAATGCTTCTGTATATTTTATCATGTAAATTAATTTAGAATGAATGTTTACTAAGAAGTGGAGTAGTTGTTGTTTGCTTAATGTGGATATGGCTTTTAATTTACACCATAAAATATAAAGAAAAGATGTTCCATGGAATCTTGAACCATGATACCAGTCCAAAAATAATACATCTATATTTTCTCCACTCTCTTCTTTCCATCATTACTTTACTTTTTACTTTTTAAGTTGTATGGTTTTTATTTCTTACCTTATGTAGGATTATTAAATTTATTTTACTAATTTAATAGTGTGATTATGAACTATATCAAAATATTACAATCTATAATTGCATAATTATTATATAAGTTTATTCTTGATTTTGAGGAAGAATTTTCAAAAATAACTTAGACGTGAAACTTAGTAGGACAAAGTAGCTACAGTGTAGGTAATTACGGTTATAGCAATTGGAGCGATTTTTGTTTGTATATTCAATACAAAAGTTAATGGTTTATACAAATGTGAATGACACATGAATTTCTTTTTTTAAATGACTCTTTTTTCAAATGAAAAATAAATCCCTTAAATTAAGATTTTCTAATTTAATTAGATATCCTTACCTAAAATGGATCTCTCATTATGATAAAAACCCACAAGTTATGATTATTGTATCTCATTAAAATTTCCTATCATATATGACTTGTATTTTTATAGATTGATTATTTGATTTTTCTTATTATTATTATAGTTATTGAATATGTATCGATTGACTACATAATTTGTATATGTATCGAAAAACTCTTTTGATTGATATTTGTATTAATTGACTACTAGAATTATTGAATATGTATTAATTGATAATATAATTTGTATATATATCGAAAGACTCTTTTATTTCACATTTATATGAATTGACTACTGGAGTTATGATGATATGTATAGTTGATACAAATTTTGTGTATGCATCAATATTTGTACATATGAAGACTCATTATACATTTTTAGGTTTAATTTTTTTTTTGTTCTTATTGAATCATATATAACATTATTTGTCATAGTCATTTGATGATAAATTCAATTTTTTTAAATAAACATCATTAACATGTACATTAGTATCAATTATGCAATAATAGGAGTTATTATACAAATATTTATATATGTGTAAAATTGATTGAAACATAAAAACAGATAAACTATACAAATACTGAAATTATTCAAATAATATCTAGAGTGCATAATTATTGGTTATATACAAATATGAATCCTAAAATTCACATCTATGTAAAAATTTATATAAATATAAAAATCAAATCGTATATAATTAAAAACGTGGATATAAACAAATTCATAGAGTTATATACAACAAAATATCTAATTTATAGATACAAATACATATCGCAAAAAAATATCTACAAAATAAAAATATACAAAACCTGATATTTATAGATCTAATTTCTTCGCTAGTTGATGGTTATACAAATACCTCTTCGGTAGGGGTAGAAGAATTTTCCTACCTTGGACGTTCATCCCCTCTCAAAAGTTCAATTTCACCATCGATAATATTTTGGATTGCAAGAAGATTTGGAGAACAAAGAAAGATAAGAACCTAGTAGATTCTTTTGCAGTGAAAATTTAAATTATTGGACATATTACATTTGAAACATTTTGAAGTTATTCAACAAGAGTGTTATTCCCCGCTCCCCTTCGAAACATATGCAAATGAATCAAAAAATAAAACATAAATTGAAAACAGGTGAATGTTAACTAAAATTGAGGAATTATGATTTAGGGGATTCAAAAATCTTTGAAACTCAAATTTGATTGTAATTGAGTGAATTAAGGAGATAAATTGATGAATTATGGGTAAATATATTTTGAAAGAAATTTTCAGATTCAAATTCAAGGGCTCAGAGTGACTTTTTGACCCGATTTTTTAGCCAAAAATAAATATAGTAATATGTGTGTCATTGGACTCCTTATGATGTGTACATTTTATTCTTGATAGAGAATTATCATTTCGGGAGTTGAATTCAAGATTGTCCATTCGGTAGGAAGTGTTCGAGTGTGGTTCGGACATTGAGGTAGGTTTGGCTATCCCTCTTTAATATTTGGATTGAGTTATTGAATATTCTTATGTTATAATCTGTAGGATGGGATCGTATCATGTGTTGAGTGAAAAATACTTATTGTGATGCTAGTGTGAGTGTTTTAATTGTTTGTGTGTTTGCTTTTGAGAGCATGTGAATCCTAAAATTGAGACTATTATGAATATGACATGTTGAGAAAGGGAGATAATTGTGTTTTAACTGCATGCATCCTCATACTGCATATCATGACATTTTGAAAAATTGTGACACTATTTTTAAAACCCTTGACCACGAGTT
>JBCEWC010007279.1:0-21652 GCA_038996855.1 Solanum aculeatissimum | reverse complement strand
TCAACTACTAGCCATGAAATCTAATGTTATTATTTATGATTATTTTTTTAATATTATATGCATTAGAGATACATCTAGATGCATGTTTCAATTCTCTATTATTGTCAAATGTTTATATTAAAAATTGATTTTTGATTGTCAATAATGAAATATTTTTTAAATTAAAAAAATAATAAAATTACTTACAGTACAAATATACAATCTTCTAAAAAATTATTATAGAATATTACCACTATTTTTATTAATACTTTTGTATTATTTGTTTTGAAAGAAGGGAAGCCTTGAAGTAGTCGATAAAGTTGTAATCATGTGACCAGCAGGTCACGGGTTCAAAGCTTAGAAACAATCTCGGGCAAGAATGCAAGGTAGAGTCGTGTATAATAGATCCTTGTGGTCAGGCCTTTCCCCGAACCCAGATAAAGTTGTCTACAATAGACCCTTGTGGCACAGCCTTCCCCGAACCTTGTGCATAGCAAACACTTTAGTACACCAGACTTACTCTTTTTTTCCCGCTTTAAAATATATTTAAAAGTTATTATTATTTATTTATTTTATTTGTATAAATAGATATTAGAGTGTTGATTATTATTAAAATATTAGCTTTTTATTCTGCTCATTTATTTTATAATAGAGCGTCAATAACTTATATACTTAATTAACAATTTTTAGTTTTATTTTTTAGATAGAAAAATAATACTTTTTTAAATAAAAAATTTGTTCCTTAGATTAAAAAATAAAAATCAGGATTTCAAAAAAGTAAAAAGAAAAGACAAAGATTGATAATACAAAGGGTAAAATAGATATTTTAAAAAATCAATTAGGATGAAAAGGGAAGAATAATTATCATTCATAGTTGAGGGGAGAGTTTGATTTGTAAAACAAAATTGAAAATTTCAAACAAAGTTCGAGGATGTAAACAATTTTTGCCTATTTAAAATTAAAAATCACTTTAACTTAAAATAAATGAATTAAATAAATACTTATATTATTCCAAAAATGACAATTCTCTTTTTCTCGAATACTAACCATCAAACACTAAATAATCTAACAAAATCTCCAACCATCTATTCTTGAAGATAAGTATATATTCTGATAAAATTTTCTTTTTGGTTCTCAACCTTTGCTGGAAACACATCCAGCAGTACTTTCAAACGTAAATTTTATTTGAAAAAACTAGGAGAAGTATTAAATTAGATATATGGAATATAATTAACACCTTTTTTGTCCATATAAATACTCTCTCTGTCCAATAATAATTATTTATTTTTGATTTGGTGTAGAGATTAAGAAGTATTAATAAATGATAAGAATAATTTTGCTAAATCAACCTTTGAATGTAATAAATGCAATATCTTAAAAAATGTAATAGGAAAATGATTATGATTTATCTATATTATATTAAAAGCATGTTTAAAAACTATCACAAAAAATAGGTAAAAACACTTCCAAAAAATATGAAAAAAAAACAAGTAAAATTTTTCTACTAACAATTTATATAATATTTAAAATTGAAACAAACTAACACATGAAACATAAAGTTCAACAATCCAATAATAAAATGTTGTTTAAACTTTTTGTTCTTCATTAAAAGACTCATCTTTAGACAAAATCATCTTTTCACCATTTTTTCTCAATTATTATATTATTATTTTAATAATATTAAATATATTAAATGGAGAAGATTTTGTTATTATAGTTAAATTCCTACAAAAGAAAAAATCTTTTCCAACTAAAATAAACTTAACCTAGAAAGAAAATAGTAAAAAAAAAAATCAAATAATAATAATAAAAAAGTTTTTTTTTTAAAAAAAAGGTCCATAAAAAAAACTAAAAAAATGTCCTTAAAAAAATAGGCAAAACTTTCCAAAAGAAAGATTTGATCCAAAGAGAAAATAGTAAAAAAAAAAAATCAAAATAATAATCAAAAAAGTTTTTTTTTTAAAATTGTCCCTAAACAAAAACAAATAAAAGGTCCAAAAAAGATCTAAAAACTGTCACAAAAATAGGAAAATATTTTCAAAAAATATGGGGAAAAAATGTCAAATTTTTCTATTAACAATTTACGTAATATTTAAAATTGAAACAAAATAACATACGAAACATAAAGTTCTACAATCCAATACTAATTCCAATTAGACAATAACACTAAAACACATATCATCTATAAAAAGAATAAATTTATACATGTCAAAGCAACATGCTTATACACCTATGAGTTAAGAAACAATAATATTTTTTTCTCTCTTTCATATTATTATATTATCTCGTATTCATATGCTTGTTGGTTGATAATTTATTTTTATTTTTATTGGCTTCAATATTTGTTTGTATATATGCATGATTGGAAGGAATATATATGTTTATTTAAAAATTGAAGGAGCTTTCAGAATACTATAATGACCTCGAAGGCCATTTCTGGTATTTTTGATCAAATTATCGTTTGGCGTTCCTGAAAGTTTCCTTGGATCATTTTTGGATAAGTCTAAAAGTTTATTTTTGAAAATCTTGTAAAAAGTTGGAGTTTTGCAAAAGAAAGAGTTTTAAAAGACTTAAAGTTGGAAATTTTGAGTTTCGAGGTCTGATGTCGCTCAAGCCACACCTTCTTTTTGAGGTAAAGCGGTCGTTGTCAAGTAATTAACCTAACCGAGGTTAGGGTTGATCCCTCAGGGAATATGGTAGACTCAAGAATTAATTCAATGTAAGTCGGGAATGATTAACCTACTTATCTCCTAGGAAAAGGGGGGGATTTCTGTAAATTAAATTAACCAAACTAAATGAATGCAGGTGATGATAAATCAGTAGAAAAACTAACTAGGATGATGTGTTCCCCATGAATCCTTAACTGGGTATTATCATATAAATGCAATCTTTTTCAGTGTATAGGTGTAGGACAATAAGTTAGGTTCACCTAAACCTTTGATCGAGCGAATAGGTAAATTTCATCCCGAAACTTGATCCATCTCCGTAATGTGGCATTACTAACCCTTACTTTTATCGCAATACAAACTTCCCGTGATTCGGTTCGGTTGATTAGACGAGAATATCTCAATCGAATCCTATTAATTACCTCTTTTCCTATTCATTACTTTCTTGATCCGGCAAGTAACACTAGACGAGTTCTAACGCAGGCCTCTATTAAAAAAATAATTAAAGTGGAGGATTAATTAATACAACCTAACACACCTTCCAAGACTTACAAAATATCTGATTTTACCTAGTTAGTTCGTCATGGTTCCCACAACCCTAGTTGTGAATTTAGCTATGCATGATCAGTATAAATGCAGAAATTATGAAGTAGAAAAACATAATTGAGCACTTACACAGATGAATTAAGAATATGAAATTCAACTCTTCAATTAGAATCACAAAGTTGGATAAAGAACAAACTAATATTTTTTCTCTCCAAATATGATAAATCCTAAGTGTATCCTCTAAAACCTTGTTCAAACTTCGTGACTACTGGAAACTTTATGAAAAATAACCTAAAAATTTATTTATGATGTATAAAATACAAAATCAAAACGAAATAGAAAAACTGTGTCGGCACCATCTACGGATAGGTTCACAGCTCGTGCTTTACTCTACGACTCATACATTGGGGTTTCATGGATTGAAATTAAAATCTGGAGACTACTTTTAAGAGACCTGTTTACGGGCTGTGTAAGATTCTACAACCCGTGAAAGGTTTCGTCTGATGACTTTTCAAAACTTCTTCACTTTCTGATCCTCAGGGCACAAACATACTCTACCACTCGTGGATCGTTCTATGACTCATCTGCTTCCCTCGTAGAGTTTGCTTAAGAAATTCACCCTTCACTGAATTTTGACACAAGACCCCTTCTATGGCTTGTGAACCTTTTCACGACCCGTAAAGGGTTCTGTGGACCATCAAATTTTGTTGTTTCAGCTCACTTTATCCAAAAATCATGCCAAAACTAAAATCCTGCAAAATAAACACAAAACACAAATCAAACCTACTAACATCGCTTTGAGAACACATAAAATTCTGAGTTTTAAGCATCTAAAGTGTTTTATTTTAGCAACACATCAACACCCTCAACTTAAAATTATTGCTTGTACTCAAGTGACGGACTCAATCTAGATAAGCAGTATAGAGACACACAGACCTTAACCCAATGGCACATACTATATCAAAATCTAACACAGATATCCACACCTTTTTTTTTCAAATACACATTAGATAGCTATCCACCAAACCAATGCAGACCAATACATCCAACAGTGCAACTATGATAAGCTATCCAACCATTAATAAGCAACAATCACTGCCTTAATCAGATATCAACAACGCAATGCAAGTGCCCTCATGAGAAGAAGTTTCATTCCTCACTCAAATGATATTTTCAAAGTAAGTTCTTGGGACAATACTACAACACTCACTCTCACAAACAACTTTCAAGTACTGTGACTGACACTATAGGCTTGCTCCTATACTCACGACTAACACCTTCAACTAGTTGGACTAGGATCACTTTAGAACTTTTCAGGCTTATAACGTAGGCTAGGGGGGCTTTGGTATGATACTTTAGGAACATAGTGACTAATGACCCTCCTTGACACTGCATTTTTCTACACTTTTTCCCTACCAACCCATATTTTTTTATTCCTTCTTTTTCTCCCATTTCGAACCTTTTAGGGTGCTTTAGACTCAATTTTTTTGCACAGTGCCTTTATTATTACTTTTTCATGATCTTTTTCTATCTAGCACACTGATTAGGCACTTCTCTTTTTTTTTCTTTCTTGCACCCTTTTCAAACATTTTCTTCCCTTTTTCGGTATCACTAGTTTCTCTCTCATTTTATAATTTTCTTCACACTAACCACCCTCAACTTAGGCTTTTGGCCTGAGTTGAGGTGCACATTATCCATCCTTGGAACCAGGGTCACTTTTGGGTAGCCTTCCTCAACTTAGGCTTTTTGCATCAATTGAGGTGCACAATATTCAAGGAAGGACCAAGACTAAGTTTTGGACTTATCATTTATCAAGGCAGGATTACTTGGGTATTTACAAAGAGAGAGATCAATTTTAGGCTCAAACATAGGGATCAAGGGATATATAGTACATTTGGTTGGTTATTTCAGGCTAAGTGGACTTGTTAAGAACAACGACCTATGATCCTTTCCTAACCTACTAATTTACAGTATAAGTCAAAGTAACAGGGCAAGCTCTGAATTAAAACACAGTACTAAATCATGCAACTAAGCTCACTCACACATGACATTGCTTACCTATTAATTCAGATGATCAGATCATGTTTTTATCACAATTTAGCCTAACTTATCAGAACAAGCACTGCCAAACAACTAATCATGCAATGTTGCTATCAAAACTAACTAATCACAAAACTTGGTGGGTATCAATTTTCAATAAAACATAACTATGCCATGGATATAAGTACTGTATGCTACTAATACTACCTAAACATCCTAAATATGCGGTTCAATTGAAAAATAAACGCAGGGAAAAAGAACACAAGCAAGAAAATCCTTTAGATAAAAAATTGGGATAGTTATAGGCCAAGGCTACTAAGACTTCACTGAGTCCTATAACTACCCACATCCCATTAAAAAAACTGCCCATTACCCCCAATGCGCACAAAATATTAAAAATATAGAACTGGAGTCAAAAGAACATACTTGAGTGCCTCACTCGATCTGTGACTGTCCACCCTCCATATGCCTGGTAGACTCCTTGCCTGTAGAAGCATGTCCTGAGGGTCCAACACCCTTCGCTCTCTCAAGCTCACGAGCTAGACGCTTCTCCTCATCCTGCCTCAATATCACACGGGCAAGCTCTAGCTCCTGCTCCTTTGTCAGCCTCATCTCAAAACACACAGTATCAACATCATCTGTACAGGGCCTCTTCCCTAGGGAAGGTAGTTGTGGATCCTCTGGAGAGAACAAGTCGACTACTGTCTCAACTAGAACAGCCAGTGGGACATCAACTGGGGAAGCTAGTGTTGTACTCATCTGGGCCCGGACCTGCTGAAGCTCCATCTGGATGACCGTCAAATCTATAGGCCTCGCTGTACTGAGGCTCTACTGGACCCACCTCTTGAAAGTGTCTATGTGGGCATCCACTGGAGTGAGTCTCTCTTGGAGAGCAATAATCGTGTTTGCCTGCATATGACTCTCAACCTCAGAAATAACCTGGGGACCTAGCGCCTCAACTGCTGCAACAACTGAGCCATCTGCGACTTAGTGGTGCTGGAGTAGGTGTTATGGCTGCTGGGGCAGGAGTATCAGTAGTGGGATCCCTCTCTACATCTATCTCAGCCTATGGGGGCCCCTCGGTGGTCGGTGCAATAATAACAGTGGTGAACGGCTCAGTCGGTAGCATTGGGGTGAACATCTCAGACATAGGTGGTGGTGGTCTCGGTGCCCGCCGAAATGCAACTGAATTATCATCAGCCTTGATCAGGCTGGCGTCTAATATCCTTTGAACCTCCACCTTCATGTCCACGTGGTGAAGGATCACTACCCCTACTGCTAGACATAACTAGTAGATAAGGCAGAGAAAAGGGATAGTCATAAACCTCTTCAGGGCCGCCTCATGAATCTGCTCTAAAATCAATGCAACCTAGTCAATGTCGTAGCCAACCAAGATGCTAGCTACCAATACAGCACGGTCCGGCGTCAAAATGTTATCTGCTAAAGTTGGCCAGATCCGTGAACAAACTAGCGCCCACCAAAACTTGGCAGAGAAGCTAAGGGAAGCCTTTACTATTAGCTCTGCTAACGTGGTGATCCATGCAGGATCGGGCCCCTTTGCTGTGATATAGTCAGCGACCCATCTCATCAATGTAGCTCTGCGGTCTAGGTCCCTCATCAAACTCAAGTTACGATTCTGCCCCACTCTCTTGTCAAACTTTGGTGTAGTCTCGGGGCTGTGTACTCGGGTCTAAAAAGCATCCACCAGATGGTCTCCTCGGAGATGTCCACCCCTCTATCCTTTCACCATAACATTTGTCAGTTTGGGTTGGGCAAGAAGCTTCTTCCCTTGTGAAAAGTGCTGAGAATAGTGGTTGAGTAGGCGGTGAAGAACTCACGTATCATCACTGGTGAGTACCTCTTAGAGGGCTCTGCCAGCCATGGGATCCTGTAATGTGCAATGGTATCCTCGAGCCCAGGGACACTATCGAGTCATGTGGTGATGACTTATGTCTCCTCAAGTATAGAACGAGCAGGTCGGCCCCGCTCATTCCTCTGAATATCCTCCACAAATATATCCTGCATGCCCTTCAACACCGTCTACTATATTATGCGTCTGGTGGTGAGGCTAGTGCCTGAGGGGCTAAAGAAGTGTCGGAGTCTGATCCCTCCTTGGATCCTGAACCAGACCCCCCCTCTCAGAGGAGGTAATCTGAATACTGTTGTTGGTCCGCTCACCTCCCTCGTTAGACTGGGGAGGTTGGACCCCTATGGCCTGGGACTGGACCTGTCTGGTGGTATCTTGAGTCTGTCGTCGCTTGACGTCTGAATCAGGCTAGATGTCAAGCTCCTCGATTGAGCCACTCATCTCAAGAGCCTCTGAATCTGTAGGCTCATCCCACAGGCGGTCCCTCATGGCGTTAATATCATCCCTTCTCTGTCAGGGAGCCATAGTACCTGCAAATCCCACAGTCAACACACCTATTAGTCCAATGCATTGAAAATTGAAAACAAAAAACAGAACAGGACTAGGCAAATAAGGGTCTACGAGTGCCCTTTTACGAGCCATAGAGTGATCTATGAGCCATAAATGGCTCTCATGGATTTAGTGTTAAAAAATATGAGTTACTGAAATTGCATCTACAAGGCCAGGTATAACTCGTAGCAGACTCTATGAGTCATAGACTGAGTCGTAGATGGGATTCCAGGTTAGGTTTCAAATAGGCATAACTCTATTGGACCTATCTACGATTCGTGGAACAAACTACGACTCCTAGAAGGTTTCGTCTGATGACATCCCAGAAATGTTTGGTTTTTGGGATTCCCTATGAGGGACAACTACGGCTCCATTAGTTTTTGGGATCCCCTACGAGGGACAACTACGACTCATGGATTAATCCATGACCCGTAGAAGCCTTCGTGGGATGAACTTCTAGATTCTAAAATTTCCAAGTTATCACACGAGTTTCAAATAACCACTTAACACTTATTAAAATAACATCGAAGCAACATGCTCCCCCCTCCCCCACATGATTTAGCACATAATACCTATCCCCCTATATGCTTCATATTCAAAACAATCCCATCGATAATGATTTAGCATGCAATCCTAACGGTCCAATCAATTTCAAGCAACCATATTATATATTTTCAATCAATTCGATTCATTTTTATGGTATACACATCATTCAAACATAAAATTGGCTAACCAAATATTTTCTGGTCACCTAGTTCAATTTTAACCTAGGCAATCAAATCAAATTCATGAGTGACCACCGAAGTTAGAACTAAACTAATCCAAGCACATGGTATAAACTTCCCACCCCAAATCAATAATCAATCAAGGTTTATAAGTCACTCGATAATATTTAGCTTTAGGGACTTACAAAATTTGATGTAGACTTGGTTGAAATTGAAAAATGGAGCAAAGAGAAGGCTGAAAAATCCTAGGTCGTGGATCTTTGGAAAAGTATCCAAAAAATGGTGGGGTTGCCAGAGTTGGGGGTGGGACCGATGTGGGGAAGGAGGGGTTAGGGTTTATGGTGAAAATTAAGAGTTGAAAATGGGGTCAAATTAATTTTGACCCCGTATATAATCTTACCAGGTTAGGTTTAAAAGTGACTGGGCTTGACCTTACAAAACCTTGATTACGAGCTGTGGAATGTTCTACAGGCTCATAGATTGTGGTCTCGTGTAAGCCTGGGACCCTCATTGTAGATCTGTAATGTATGATCCCTTGTACGAGTTGTGTAATGAAACACGACTCGTAAGAAGGTTTCGTAGAATACCTTCACCACTTAGTTAGAGACTAGAAAGCTTACATGGGGTCCACAAGCCCCATTCATGACCCATATTTTAATCTACTAATCATAAAGTTAGCTCGTGGACTGGAGTGCACTATATTTTGCTTACTGGAAAGTTCTACAAGATGGTATATGAGTCGTACAATGAAGTACGACCCATAAAATCAGTCCTAGAATCTCTTTTTCAGCCAAAAATGACTGGTTTGGTCTTACACCTGCAGAACCTGCATAAACACACTATTACACTATATGTCACCAGTCTAAAGTCCACATATTACAATCAAATTATTGAAAAATAAAATCTACCTAACAATCTAAGACTTAAAAATCACATAAAACTACCCTATTACATCAAATAACTTGGGTTACCTTCCAAGAAGAGCCTGATTTATTATCATGACACAATGTGGACATCATGATTACTCAGACTTCATCAATCGTCCACACTTTCATTTTTAGCTCGTTTGGCCTCTTCATTGACTGACAGATGTTTAAGAGAACTTCTTCGGCATTCAATATGAACTTGAGTAGGCCAAATTTAATGTCTACTAGGGCTCTCCCAGTGTCTAGGAAAGGCCTTCCCAAGATGATTAGGACTTCAAAGTTGACCTCGCAATCTAGGATCACAAAGTCTGCGGGGAATATGAATTTGTCCACTTTGACAAGAGCATCATATAGTATCCCCAAAAGCTTCTTCATCGTGTGGTAATCCATTAACAGTCTCATGCTAGTCAGGGTAGGGGCTGCCAAACCAAGTTTCTTGAAGATCACAAGGGGTATCAAATTTATGTTGGCACCGAGATCACACAATGCCCTTGCGAACTCCACATCACCTATGGTGCAGGGAATGATGAATGCTCTTGGGTCTTCTTGTTTCGGCACCAAAGACCTAGTTGAAATTGCACTGTAGTGTTGGAGCTCTTGTGAGAGATCCTGGATAACAATACGCTTCTTTGTAACCAAATCCTTCATAAACTTCGCATACCCAGACATCTTCTCCAATGCCTCAATCAATGGGATGTTTATAGAGAGCTGCTTCAACATAGGGTTTGAACTTACCTTCCTTCTCCTTTTTATTTAATCTTTGAGGTAAGGGAAGAGGAGAACGAGGAATGGGTCTCAACTGTTTTGGCGTTGCATCGCTTTCCTCGTTCTCAACATGATCATCTTCAATCTCAGTTTGCCTATTCACAACACTCTCACCACGAACATATCCATCATCTAATGACATTAGGGGATCAATAGTCTTCTTCCTACTATGAGTTATGATTGCCATACACTGCCCCTCATTCTTGGTATTTTGCACTATGTTACTGGGCAATGTACCTTTCTGGCGTTGGTTCAACTGGGTGGATATTTGGCCGAACTACTGCTCTAAATGCTTGATTACTACAAAGTGAGACTCAATCTTCTGATTAATGCTGTAGATTTTAGACTTCATTCCCTTTAGTGTCTCATCCTGTGTATCAACTTTCTTCAACAACCGGTCAAACATCTCCTCAATGCGAGAGGAACCAGCTCCAGAATCTCAATTGTGCGGTGGAATATATGGACCACTTCTGAAGCCATCTCTACGACCACATTCAATATATCTGTCCGTTTCCTTATTCCTATCATAGTAGCCTCTTATGTTGTTATCTCTAAAGGTGCCATCTCTCCCAAAGTTCTGACCTTGATTCCCTTGACCATGGCGCCAATAGTCCTGATTGGGCCCTTGGATGTTGGTCCGAAAACCTGCCATCTGATCAGCCACAAAACACGTGTCCTTTTCATAATAAGCTCCTCGTACATGATAACACGTAGAAGTTGACGAGCTACAACATTTACTCACTCCAGATCACTCAAGCCACACCGTCTTTTTTAGGTAAAACAATTGGTGTCAAGTAGTTAACCTAACTGAGGTTAGGGTCGATCCCTCAGGGAATACGGTAGACTCAAGAATTAATTCAATGTAAGTCGGGAATGATTAACCTACTTATCTCCCAGGAAAGGGGGGGGGGATTTCTGTAAATAGCTAACTAGGGTGATGTATTCCCCATGAATCTTTCACTGGGTGTTATCAGATAAATGCAACCTTTTCTAGTGTGTAGGTGTAGGACAGTAAATTAGGTTCACCTAAACCTTTAATCCAGCAAATAAGTAAATTTCATCCTAGAACTTGATCCGTCTCCATGAGGTGGTATTATTAATCCTTACTTTTATCACAGTACAATCTCCCCTTGATCTGGTTTGGTTGATTAGATGAGAGTATCTTGATCGAATACTGTTAATTACCTCTTTTCCTATTCATTACTTCCTTGATCCGACAAGTAGCACTAGGCGAGTTCTAACATAGGCCTCCATTAAAAAAATAGTTTAAGTGAAGAGAATTAATTAATACAACCTAACACACATTCTAAGACTTAATAAATATCCAGTTTTACCTAGTTAGTTCGTCATGGTAATCACAACCCTAGTTGTAGATTTAGCTATGCATGATCAGTATAAATGCAAAAATTATAAAGTAGAGAAACGTAATTCATCACTTACACAAATGAATTAAGAATATGAAATTCAACTCTTCAATTAGAATCACAAGGTTTAATAAAGAAAACACTAATGTTTTTTCTCTCCGAATATGATAAATCCTAAGTGTATCCTCTAAAACCTTGTTCAAACTTCGTGACTACTGGAAACTTTATGAAAAATAACCTAAAAATCTATTTATATTGTGTAAAATACAAAATCAAAATTAAATAGAAAAACTGTATCGGCACTATCTATGGACTACTTCACGGCTCGTGCTTCACTCTATGACTCATATATCAGGGTTTCATGGATTGAAATTGAATACTGGAGGCTATTCTACAAGACTTGTTCACGAGCCATGAAAGATTCTACGACCCGTGAAAGGTTTCATTTGATGACTTTTAAGAACTTCTCCATTTTCTGATCCTCAGGACACGAACATAATCTACGACTACTGGATCATTCTACGACTTATATGCTTCCCTCGGAGAGTTTTCTTCAAAAATTCACCCTTTACTGGAATTTGACACGGGACCCTTTCTACGGCTCGTGAACCTTTCCACGACTCGTAAAGGGTTCAGGGGACCATTAGACTCTGCTATTTCAGCTCACTTTTTCCAAAATCATACTAACACTGTAATCCTGCAAAACAAACACAAAACACAAATCAAACCTACTAATATTGCTTTGAGAACACACCAAATGCCAAGTTTAAAGCAAACAAAATGTTGCATTTCAACAACACATCAAAGTCATCTTGAGTTTCGAGTGTCAAAATCCAATTTCATCTATTTTATTAGTTTTGGAATGTCGAATTTGGTTTAGAAGAACTAGCAAAATTGAATGTGAAATTAAAATAGAGATTTTAGGCCCAAAGTTGCATTTTCAGTTCATTTGAGGACCCTTTAATTGATGATGCGTTCAGTCGTCAGCAAGCGGTGACCGATAAGGCCCCTTTCCTTAGAGTCAAGTGATTGAACGTCCCTTTCCTTAGAGTGAAGTGGCTGAACACCCCTTTCCCTAATCCAATAACCTACTGTATTGATGGGCGACCTTCTTGTCGGTGATTAGGATATCATCACCAAGAAGGGCATAATCAACAAACGGGGTGCTTCGTAGCGGATAAGCCTTCAAAGCCGCCAACCACACTATATAGTGATGGGAATAGGTTTGAATTCGGTCAATATTCAGAGTTCGGGACTTGTATCAAAATTCTGTCATTACCAGTGGTTCTGGGTGTTGAAACTAACGCTAGAAATGGATTCATTTTAATTTTTAGAGCATACAAGAATATTTTGAGTTTATGAGTCTAAAACTAGTTTTCATGATCATTCTCGGGTTCGGGACCATGGGGGTTCAAATTTTGACAGTTCTATTGAGGTTGGATCATTAATTTTGGTAGGGTTCCATGTTTGATCCATGTTCATGGGGTTCCGAACCAACTTTTGAGGGTCCAGTTCCTTTTTTTATTGTGATGTGTGATGCTGCAGTTGTTTCTGATGCAGGTGACACTTACTCTCCGCGTTCGCGCCCTTAGCTCCACGTTCGTGGAGGTCAATTTATGTAGACCTCCGCATGCACAGGAAAGGGACCGCGATCGCAAAGTGCAAGCTAGCCAACCTTCTTAAGTCTCTGCGTTCGTGGGCCTTCCTCTGCGTTCACGTGGTGTTATGTGTACCTAAACAATGAACTTCATTAAAAGATATTTTTATTTCACATTCCACTTTTTTTAACCTTTCAAGCTTCATTTTCATGAAAGATTTCGAGAATTTTCAAGACAAAGTGATTGGGTAACTATTTTCTAACCTATCTCATTGATTTATATTGATTAATTTATGATTTTAACTTCTAATTTTGAGAATTTAATGATGCAAATTGGGGGATTTCTCGGATTTTTATTTTCAAACTTTAAATATTGATTTTTCCCTCATCTTAACTCCATTTTGAGACCATTTTCACGATTGAATTCTCTATTAAGTAGAGAACATTTTCCTACATTAATTTTCAGATTTCGGTTATATTTTTTAGCATGAAATTTTTGACCATTTTATTCTTTTTCTCTGAATTAATTGATTTTAGTGTCATTGAGCTCGTTATGTGATGGGATGCCTTATTTGAATAGATTTTTGTGAGTTGGAGTATCGTAGAAAGGGAAAGACAGTGGTTTGACTTGATTCAAGACGTTATTTGAGGCAAGTGAACTTCTAACCTTTTGGTAAGTATGAATGAACCTTTTATGCTCCTATGTGTATGAAATTGAGTATTTAGGGGTAGAATTGTACCATTGTAGGCTTTATCATGACCTTTCATATTGAATAATTATTTATATGGTGATATGTTGACTTATAAATTAATTGTGAATTTGTAATCTATGTAGGGATGGCAATGGGGCGGGTGCGGGGAGGGTTGAGCTCAACTCGCAATTTTTTAAATCGTCCCGCTCCGCCCCGCATGGTGACTTTTTTAATTTTCAACCTGCCCCACCCCACCCCACTCCGCATAGACCCGCCCTGCTTAAATTTTTAAGTTTTTTTAATTTTTAATTGAATTTATTATGAAAAATTAGAATTCATAATATTTTTAATTTTTCACTAATTAACTATTTTTAGTTGACATTTCAACAATTGTTTCTTAATCGTTAAATAAAAGTTTCTAATTAACATTCTAACAACTAATAATTTATCAGACATGTATAATTTAAATTTTAGAAAAAAATAAAATTAAATTCAATGTTTAATATAAAAAGTTCATATCTTTGATTTTTACTAATTACAAATATTTAATTTTCTTTGAATTCCTATTTGGTTTTTAAACTCGCAACCCGCCCCGCCCTGCATTAATTTTAAAAATAGTTACTTCAATCCACCTTGCACCCGCCCCGCTCGACCCCACATAACTTTAAACCCACATCCGTCTCGCATAACTCTAAACCCGCCTCACATCCACCCCGCACCACCCCGTTGCCATCCCTAAATCTATGTGATTTTGTGAATAATTTGATATTGATAGCGGGATGATGTTTATATTGTGATATGATTAATACATTGAGTCTGTGGTGATATTGAGACACTGATGTTGTTGAGACATTGATGATATTGAGACACTGATGATATTGAGATATTGATGGTATTGAGATATTGAGATCATTATGAAGTTGATACTATGATATAATTGTGATCATACACCTTGCATTTATTATTATTTGTGCATTGATACTTGTGATGGTTACGATCGAGATATGAGTAAGGTAGCATGTGGATTGGTGGTCGAGGTCTTTACTGGTCGAGCTAAGGTAATATACCAACGGTCCGAGGTCATTTCTGAATGGTCTAAGATTATTTTTGGACAGGTGACATGAGTCGAGGTCACTGCCAGCTACGGTCAAAGATACACGGTCCATGTGTGGCCCCCATGGGTTTCGACTGAGGCAGTCATCTGATCAGTGGATGTGTATTCTAGGACAGATATGCATCACGATTATTTGACATTGTGTTGCATTATATATATCTCAAGGCATCCACTCTATTTCATATCATATCTAGCTGATTTAGTTGTATATTGTTTATGAGATTATGTACTTATTATATCCTTGATCTTGATGTAAATGTTGGATCTATTTATATACTTGTGTATCGAGGTACTATGCTAGATGATGAGTATATCTATATTACTGCAATCTTTATATTATATTTTGCTGGGACTTTTTTGAATGCAGGGTTATAGTGCGAAGGATTGTGGTTGAGATTTAAGGAGTTACTTGTGTTCTTCATTGCTTTACTTTAGATTAGTTCCATTTCGCTGAGTACCCAGTTGCTTGGTGCTTACCCCCTTGCTATATTTTTGTAAGTTGTGAGCCTGGTTCATCCTACTAGACTTCTCTCTTTTGGATCAAGTTTCAGGATTACTTGTGGATAGCTGCATATGTCTTTAACAGGCCTTTAAGGATCCATTTCTATGTTTTCATTCTATCTAAGGATTAGACATTATGACTTGTATTTTATCTGAGTATTCTTTCATCTGAGTATTCTATACATAGAGGCTTGTGCATGTGACACCATTCTTTGGGATAGTTGTATTTTGTTTCTTCCGCTTATCTATCTTATTAGATTGTTATCTTCCGCTTTTATTATTATTGGTAAGTTGTTGGGTTTTTGGCTGACACACCTTGGTGGGTTAGGTGAGTGTCATCACACCCGAATTTTGGATCGTGATAATTTGGTATCAGAGTCCCAGATTCATAGGTCTCACATGTGTATAAGCTCAGTCGAGTAGAGTCTTAAGGATCGATACAGAGACGTCCGTTGTTTATCCCTGAGAGGCTATGAAGACTATTAGGAAATTCTTTTTTTCTTCATTCTAATCAATTCTTGTGTGAGTCGTGTTTAAGTGCTGAGTGTTCATTTGTCCTTTTGACAGATGGTGAGGTCTAGAGCTACTGCTACTATAGGTCAAGAGGAGGCAGCCTCTAATGTTCTATTGAGACCCCAGCTATGGGTAGGGGTCATTCCCGAGGATAAGATAGGGGCCGGGGCCGAGGAGCCGCACTGGCGAGAGATTATAACTGGGGTATCTCCCTTGAGCTAGTTATGGAGCCTAGACAGGAGCAGGTTCTACAAGAGTTTGCTGCAACGACGCTACTTCAGGATACTTTATTGAGAGTTTTAGGTGTATTGGAGACTTTGGGAAAGATTGGTAGCCCAATCGACATTTTTGGTACATCACAAATTCCGGATGGGGTTTAGCCCCCGAATTAGAAGAAGGCTCCCGTGGCCCAGGTTCAGGTAGAGCAGTCTCAAGCAACCCCAATTATTGAGGTTCAACCAGTAGCTTCCTCGACTGAGGATGAGTAGCGATGGTATGAGAGATTCTAGAAGATGGCCTTGATCTCGCTCAAGCCATACCTGTTTTTTAGGTAAAATAGTCGCTATCAAGTAAATAACCTAACTGAGGTTAGGGTCGATTCCTCAGGGAATATGGTAGACTCAAGAATTAATTCAATGTAAGTCAAAATGATTAACCTACATATCGCCCAAGGAAAATGGGGGTTTTCGGAAAGTAAATTTAACAAAACAAAACTAATGCAAATGATAAGAGATCAATAGAAGAGCTAACTAGGGTAATGTGTTCCCCATGACTCCCTAACTTGGTATTATCGGATAAATGCAACCTTTTCCAGTGTGTAGGTGTAGGTGATGTCACACAAGCCACACCTCCTTTTTGAGGTAAAGCGGTCGTCAAGTAAATAACCTAATCGAGGTTAGGATTGTTCCCACGAGGAAAATGGTAGACTCCAGAATCAATTCAATGCACCTTGAGAGTGATTAACCTATTATCTCACAAGGAAAGGGGGTTTTGAAAATAAGAATTTAAAGTAGATTAAATGAATGCAAGTAATGAATAATCAGTGGAAGAGCTAACTAGTGTTAAGTGTTCCTCGTGAATCCCTAATGTGGTAATATCAAACATATGCAATTCACTTCTGGTGTGTAGGTGTAGGACAATAAGTTAGGTTTACCTAAGTCTTGGATCCAACAAATAGGAAAATTTCACCCCGTAACTTGATCCATATCCGTGGTGTGGCACTACTAACCCTTACTCCTATCCCAGTACAACCTTTCCTTAATTTGGTTACGTTGATTAGACGAGAAAACACTTGATCGTCTCCTGTTAATTACCTCTTTTTCTATTCATCACTTCCTTGATCTGGCAAGTGATACTAGGCGAGTTCTAACGTTTGCCACCATTAAAAATTAATTAAAGTGAAGAGAATAATTAATACGCCCTAACACACCTTTCAAGAATTACAAGCTTCACAGGACATCTTTAAAAGTCCTAAACCACTTCACGACCCGTAGATCGGGATTTTGTGGATTCTGGCAGTGTTCAAAAGTTGACATCTATGAAACCATTCCACGGACCATGTAAGATTCTATGGCCCGTAGAAGGTCTCGTCTGATGACTTTTTAGCATATCTCTAATGTTTTATCCTCACGGCACAACTATCACTCTATGACTCGTGTACCATTGTACAACTCATAGATCCTCCTCGTAGAATTGACTTCAACTTTGTGCCCCTCACTGGAACTGTATATGAAACCCACTCCATGACTCATGTACTACTCCACATCTCATAGAGGGTCTTGTGGAACACAAAAAATTAGCAACTTCAACATATTTCTTTCAAAACTTTGCCAACACTGTAATCTTGCAAAACAAATACAAAAACGCAATCAAACCTACTAATATTGCATTGAGAACACACAAAATTCCATGTTTTAAGCATCAACAGTGTTGTATTGCGACAACACATCAACACCCTCAACTTAAAATTATAGCTTATCCTCAAGCGACAGACTCAATCATATAAGCAGTATAGCATCATACAAACTTGAAATCAATGGCACAAACTCAATCAAAATCCAACAAAGACACACACACTATATTTCAACCTCAGACCAAATAACCATATAGCAAACCAATACAGATCAATATGCCCAACAGTTCAACTATGACAAGTCATGAAATTATAAACAAGCAACAATCAGTGAATTAGTTAGTCATCAACAATGCAATACAAGTGCCCTCACAAAAAAAAGTCCCATTTTCCTTCTCAGTATATAATTTTTATAGTTAATGCTCGGGACGATACTAGATCACTCTCACTCACAAAAGATACTCAGATACCATAGTCAATATCATATGCCATCCCTTATACTCATGACTAACACTTTCAACTAGTTGGGTTAGGATCACTTTAGGGCTTTCTAGGCTTGTAACGTAGGCTCAAGGGGCATTGGAGTGATACTTTTGATACATAGTGACTAATGGTCCTCCTTGACATTGTTTTTTCGACACTTTCACTCTACCAACTTTTCTTTTAATTCATTCTCACTTTTTCTCCTATTTCGAACCTTTTAGGGTGCCTATTTTTCATTCTTTTGTACAGTGCCTTTATTTTTCAAATTCCTTTTTTTTAGAATACTGATTAGGCACTTAATTACCTTTTTCTTTTCCCGGCACCCTATTCCCTATTTTCATCCCTTTTTTTTGCAACACTAATTTTTCCTCCCTTTTTTATGACTTTTCCCTCACTAGCCACCCTCAACTTAAGCTTTTAGCCTGAGCTGAGGTGCACATTATCCATCCTTCGAACCAATGCCACTTTTGGTAGCCACCCTCAACTTAGGCATTTTGCCTCAGTCAAGGTGCACGATGTTCAATGAAGGACCAGGGCTAATTTAGGATTTACTCATGAATTTAGGTAAGGTTTCTTAGGTATTTACAATCAAGAGGTCAATTTTAGGCTCAAATACAGGGATCAAGGGATACATAGTACATTTGGTCAATTATTTTAGGCTTAGTGGTCTATTACAAACTATGACCTAACATCCTTTCCTAACCAACTAATCCATAACACAGATCAGAGTAACATGACAAGTTCTGAATTGAAGCACAATACTGAATCATGCAATTTATCTCACTCACACATGGCACTGCTTTACATGTTAATATAGACTATCAGATCATGCCTTTCATCACAATTTAGCCTAACTTATCAGAAAAAGTACTGTCAGATAAATAATCATGCAAGGTTACCATTTAAAAAAAAACATACTATGCTATAGATATAAGTACTGAATGCTACTAATACTACCTAAATATCCTAAACATGCCGGTTCAATAGAAAAACAATATTCGCAGGGAAAAAGAACACAAACAAGAAAACCCTTTGGATAAAAAATTGGGATAGTTATAGGCCATGGCTACTCAAACTTCACTTAGGCCTATAACTACCCATACCCTATCAAAAAGGTTGTGCATTGTCCCCAATGCATATATAATATAAAAATTAAAGAACAGCGGTAAAATAAAACATACCTTGTCGCCACAGCATCTCACTCATTTCGAGTCTGTCTACCCTCCACCTGACTGGTGGACTCCTCGCCAGTAGGAGCCTGCCCTGATGGGCCAACACCCCTCACTCTCTCGAGCTACCGCATCTCCTCATCCTGCCTCGATCTAGCATGGGAAAGCCGGAGATACTGATCCTCTATCAACCCTATCTCAAAGTGCATAGTATTAGGATCAACCATGTGGGGCCTCTTCTCGAGGGAAGTCATAGGTGGCTCCTCTAGAGCGAACAAGTCGACCACCGACTCATCTGGGAAGGCTGGTAGGACATCAATTGTAATAATCTGAAAATTTTTGAAATCTTCTTATGGTTGGCATTCTAGGATGTACTAAAATTCATGGTTGAGTTTTGGTAGCCCCGGGTTGAGTTTAAGTGGCCGAATGCAAATTGGGCTAGTTAGTGGCTTAGAGGGACAGTTTTAGCAGTGTACTTCAAACAGTCAAAACTTTTGATGTGGGATGAACCATGTGGGATACCACATATCAAATTGAAGATCTTTGCGTTACTTTGCAACACAAGTTGTTTCACTCAATTTGGAGTTCGGATGAGGGAGATGTGGCCCAAGTAGTGATATTGTCTGAAATTCAGAAGCCATTGGAGATAGGCTCAGAAAAGTGGCCAAGGACTTTGTCACGGGCTGTGAAACTTTGTACGGTCCGTGTAGTGCCCCATCAGGTGTTCCAGTGAGCTAGGGTTGGCCTGGAACCACACCTAAGCCAAGTAAAAACCAACGAGACCTTGGACGGTCCGTTTGGTGCTTGACGGCTCGTGCACTGCCTCGTGAAGTGAGGCAGTGGCTTGGCCAAGACAAGTCTGATATTTTTGAGTCTAATTAGGGTTGGACAGACCCTTGCACTACCATTCACACGTTGAACGGACCATCAAGTGGTTCGTGAAGTGTAACAGAAAGTCCTCCGAGAGTTCACGCTGAAGAAATGGCTAAGTGAGGTTGGACGGTGGGTTTGACGGGTTGTGTGCCTGTAAACGGCACTGTAGCTGCCGTTTAGGCACTGTGTCCAGTTAACAGTTCCATCTTATTAATGATATTTTCGTGATTAAACATTTCCCTAAGCCCCCTTTTGGTCCCCTAGGGTCTCCTAAACCCCTAAAACATTCCCTTAAACCCTCATTCATCCATTAGAACTCTCCTGTACACTCTCTTAAGATCTTAAGGCTCTCTTGACCTCCAGTGAAGCTAGCTTGTAGAATTTAGGGAAGAAGACTTAATTAAGTTTGATTTTGTTGGCTAGTTTCTTGGATTAAGGTATGTGGGACTTGATTCAAGGATCCTCTTTCATCCTTAAAGATCCTAAGAACCCTAACCCTTTTAAATTGATTTTAAGCTTTTCAATTAGTTATGGGTTCTTCCAACATTATTTTAGATTAGTGTTGGGACTTGAGTCCTGTAATATTTAGGTGTTTTAAATATGATTTTACACTTGATTTCATGGATGATTTATGAAACCCTAATCGTTCAAGTTGCATGTTAAATTTTATGATTTAACTAAGCATGGGTAACTTGCATAATGGTTTATTCATGGATTTCTACATGTTTTATGATCTATTATCTTTTAAATTGCTAAATCAAGTTTGAATTCCATTACCCATGATCTTTGAAATTCATTTATGACATATGCATGTGATTTTGTTCCTATGGAACCCATGATGGAAACTCTAGATTGAAACTCATGTTCATGTAATGTTTATGACTTGTGATCACAATGTCCCATGCCATGGCTCTTTGAGTATAATGGGTGTTATGCACCACCATATTTTGATGCTTGCTTGCAAGCCCATATAGATGAGCTACTCTATTGCATTGACATGAATGTTCATGACATGTTTTGTAAACTCTTGAGTCTTATGGTCTAACCATGTACATGATTTTTGAATAATATTTTGACATGACTAATGATGCATGATTTTGAAAGAATATAAGTTCCCGTTTAAATGTTGCATGTATATATATACATATTCTCGTGGGATGAGACTTAGCACCAAGGGATTGGGTGGCAAAATGGGGTATCTCAAAGGCCCCGCCCATTCCGTCAAACCATGTTGTCTCTTGGTTTTCAAATGAAGCATGTATATGTATATGTAAGTATTCTCGTGAGATGAGACTTAGTACTGAGGGAGTAGGTGGCCAAATGGGGCACTTAGAGGCCCCTCCTATTCCGTCAAACCATGGGTATATAAATCTCCGAAAGGGATTTTATGTCATGTTTTATCCCTTGTTTAAGGGTGTCATGGGCTCTACT
>JBCEWC010007278.1:0-21653 GCA_038996855.1 Solanum aculeatissimum | reverse complement strand
GTAGTGAAGATCTTCTTGCAATAGGTAGATCTGGAAAAGCCAAATGTATAATGCATATTAGAACCGATCTCAGAAAATTTTATGACGCAGTAGAGTAAGCAGCACTCGCTCTGTTTCATTTTGCTAACTATTTCACTTAGCCTGTTTAAGAAAATAGCCATTTTTATATTTGGAAAGAACTTTTTTAACCTAAGTGTCATGGACTCTTCACTTTACATGCCGGCACCCGTGTCCAATTCTCCAAAAATATATATCACTTTTGGAGGATCTGACATGCACCCGTTGACATTTCTGAAGAGTCTGTGCAGTATAATTTTTAATATATACTTCACATTAAACTCATCTTGACTGTTTAAGGCCACTCATTTTAAGACCAGGCTTGATTTGCTGATGTTGCTCCTGCTCTTTCAGGGGTGCAGAAGAAGTTGATCCAGGCTTAAGCTGATCAGTTTTAGTACTACTAGAAACATGGATTGGCTGCTGGTGTTGTTGCGGTGCAGCAGATCTAGAGCCTCGCTTGATCTGGAGGTGCTGTTGCTGTGGCGCAACAGAATCAGTTTTAATACTTGTCAAAGAAGCAGAGGCAGCAGCACATGTGTTAATTTTGTCGATGTTTGTAGACTGAAAAGTCCCAAATGAACTATGAGGACAACCTTTACTAGCCAATAACATCACTGCTCCAGCTTTGTCAGCTGGGAAATCATCAAAAACAATCACTTTACCATCATAGAACATAGTTAATTGGGCTGCCTTAGGCTCCTTTGGTGCCTCTTTGCTGAAAAAAAAAATCAAACATAAATCAGCATGTGAAATTTACTAAACATATCCAAGCATTTCATACTAACTCAGGTAGCCAATTCAACTGAAAAACTAAAATTCTCCAGTTAAACTTCAGAAAAGACTAGAACGGAAAAGATGTAAGAGTTACCGTCGATCTAAAAGTATTTTCAAATTAACCGTTCATAACAAGTGTAATTAGTAACTTGAAAATAAACTAGACTACTTGCCACAACAGGTTAAAATACGGGGACGAACCTCGTGCTAGCCTCATTTACAGCAGTTTCCTTCTCTCTAGAAGACTCTGCTGTAACAAGATCTGCGGATTTGTGTTCTTCATCTTTTGTTAGATCAATAGATGGTTTTTCCATGACGGTTAATAAATCCATAGTGGCACTTTCAGTTCCCAAACAATCGCCATTCTTGATATTTCCAGCATAATGTTACCTTCAGGATTACATCAATGTTGTTGGTTCACCTTAAACTGAACGCGTTATACACATCACAAATATGATTAGTAGGCTTATTGGTGAACTTGATATATTTTTTGAGTTTTACTAATATACACGGATAATATAAAAGCATTTGACAAATGATTGAACTCGGAACTTTTATACTTTAGATTGCATTTTTATAGAAAGGTTTCTTAATATTGGTAACAACCATCACAATTATTCAGTGTAACCACATTCCAACTCTGAATGTTAAACTAGAATATGAGGTAGTGACATTTTAGACTACTCAATACTGCGGCAAGGTTTCTGTCATGTGATACTTCAACGTGACGAAAGCTCTACGAATTGGAATGAGCACTGCAGAAAACAACTATGCTTAAAAAATGTAGCCAATAAGTACAAAAAGGTCTCGTGAATGGATTCTTAATAAACGTTACTCACAGTAACGTTTTAAGAATAAAACGTATTTGTGAGTAACGTAACTCAGAAATACGTTTTACTCTTAAAACGTACTTGTGAGTAACGTATTATAAAACGTTACTCAGAAATACGTTTTAGTCTTAAAACGTTACTGTGAGTAACGTTTCTGTATTAACGCCATCAATTAGATTTTTAAAATAAAAATAGCCTAAAACATTATTGACAAATATGTTTATACTACTTTTGTAAAAAAATTTAAAAACGTGTTATTTTAGTAAATTAGTTTAGATAATGACTTAGTTTGGTGAAAACTTTGAAATTTGCATGAGCTGCTTCCATGGTAGTATCTTCCTTGCCTAGTAGCTCTTGATAAAATTTCACAACGATGTTAGTTATTAATTTTTCATCATACTGTCATTCGTCTTGATCATCTCTTACTTGTGTTATTGTCTATTTGATGTTTCATCACAACAAAGAAGTATCTTATAGAGTCATTTTCCAGTGTGACCTTGCTCTATTGCTAAAGAAAACTCTCAGCCATATAGGAAGTAGACATGAACATCTTTGTAATGCTTCATTGAGAGGGTCAATCTGGAGTTTCTCCTATATCTCTATCAATGCATCTTTATCTTCGTGACTATGTTCCTAAATTACTACTTTTCAAATATGGTTTCAATAATTTTAGTTCCATATTTGTAGCCCAGACTTTATCTTTGAACTGTGGATGTTGAGATCAAATATTACAATTCTGAAATGCTTGCCTTGTCCTAATAGTTTGGTTGTGAAGATAAACCTTTGTGGGTGAATAGTCACTTATACATTGAGGTGAAGGCATAGAATTGATAAATATCCAGTCAATTCTACTCCACGAACTCCTATCATTTTGCCCGTGATTCAATCAAATCACTTGCTTTAATACATTTTTTAAAATGAACAACTTCAAGCCAAAAGATAGGAGTATAATACTGAATTATTAATCATGGCTCTCGACAATTATTTGTATTTCGTGTTAAATGCATACACAATAGACACCCTAAATGTTAATATTTGAGCACAACTTTCTACTTCAACCAGCCCTATCAATTCCTTACCTCCTTTTGCTTATTTAGGCCCTCTAACAGTCCAGCATAACACGTTAACCATTCCCCCACCCACTGTTTCTCCAATTTTAGTGATTGAAATTACTACTTCAAAATATTTGAAATGGACTTGGACTTCTTTCCATCTTTAATGGTGTTACCCAACCCACAAAACATGGCCCTTGTTCAATATAAGGTTGTCCTCTCCTGCCCTTGTATCTTTTTATGAGTCTGCTTATTCTCTTCAACTTCAATGTGTTGATTCTTTTCAATATCCTCTTTCTATTTCTTGGATTCTTCCTTGTACATTCATCACTTGAGTGCCCATATTTGTCACAAAAAATCTTGCGTGGATCAATTAATATAAGGAACATGGTAACCCCTTTCACTAGCAGACCTCACAATAGAGAGGACTGAAATTTTTTGGTTTGACAATAGCTTCTCTTTATTTTGGGCTTAAAGTGTATTTTCAACCATATATTTCAAACTTGGGCCTTTTAAATTGTCCATTAGTTTCACAGTCAAATAATTAATTTATAACAAATATAATCATATTTTATTTACATATAGAATAGTCAAAAAATCATAGAAAATGTATATTGACTACACAATATAACTTGTTAAAAGTCATAGAAACTATACAATGAATATACAATATAACTTACCTATATATGAATTATATACTGACTATACATTATGATACATTCAAAAAAATGAATATAACTTAACTATATATGAAATATACACTAATTATACATTATCTAATATAACTTAACTATAGATAAAGTATACAATGATGATTCAATCTCAAACAACTAAAATCACCGCTAATCAGTATCAAAATTTAGATATTATATTAGTCCTTTCAATGTTTCGAGTCTTTTGATATATAATTTTTTTTGAAATGATTTACATTTTCGGTATATCAATTTTTTTTAAGAAAAAAAGAAGACGAAGAAGATTGATGAAGCAGCAGAAAGAAGAATGCCAAAGAAAATGAAGAAGAAAGACAGAGCAAAGCAATAGTCATTAATAGCGAAATTGAAAGAAAGAAGAAGACACATCCATTAATGGCTGGATCGAAGAAAGAAGAAGAAGAAGCCATTAATGACGAAATTGAAAACAGAAGAAGAAGCATCCATTAATAGTCTGATTGAAAGGAAAAAGAACATATTTGGATGATTTTATAATTTTAAAAAGGAAAATTTTCATAAATAGCCTAGGCTTGAAACTTAATATGGTCAAATAGTTATAATTTAAATAATTACACGACATAACCTCGGCTATGTGACCTGGAGGGAAGGAGAGAGGCGAGTGAGATCAAGAGAGGGAGGATATAGGCGAATTGTATATATATATTTGTCAAATTGTATATGTATATCTGTCAAATAATTGTATATGTGTAACTGACATACATATGTATTTATATATCTGGCAAGCGAGATTGGGAGAGGGAGGAGAGAGGCGAGCGAGAGAGGGCAAAGAGTGGAGAGAAACGAAATGTATATGTATATTTGTCGAATTGACTATGTATATTTGTCGAAATAATTGTATATATGTATTTGGTATACATATGTTATTGTATATCTGACAAGAAATTGCACAGAGAGAGGAGAGGGGAGAGAGGAGAAAAGGAAGAGAGGAGAGAGAAAATAACAACAAAATCGTAACTATAACAACAAAACTCTAGTTATAGCTATAAATTGTAATTTTTTTAAACTATAATTATAAAATGTAAATATATATTATATATTTTTACCTAATTACATTATTTTTCCTTTTAAAAATTGGGCTAACTTTAACGCAATGCAAAAAGTCGAGTGGCCACCTGGTGTAATTTGCCCAAAGTTGGCAGTCAATCCATGTCCTTCCCCTTGATATAATGGCCATTGTATAACGAATATACATTATGATACACAAATATACACTGACTATACATGTCAATACAACGAAGACTTTTTTTTTTTGTAATTTTTCAAACGAAGGCTATTGTATGGTATAAATTAACCACTTGGATCGTACCATTATACTCCTAGATATAACAATCATGAATAGATGTAACCGAAGAACTACCATTTTTCTAAAAATTTAAGTAGAATTTTTAATAATATCAATATGTTACTAAAAATTTTAATTATTCAAATTTATTAAGTAATCGAAACATAAAATTTTTTTATATAGATTTAATGACTGAAATATAAATAATTAAAATTAAAAACATGCAAATAAATGAGGCATAAATCTTTGTTAAAACATTACAATTCAACTTTTTTGTATTTGTCTTTATCAATTTTGTTTTTCTCAAGATTGTCCTACAAATTAACAGTTTCGTGTTGGACTCTTTTTTATATTCCAGTTTTGGTTAAGTGTCCAAATAAAGTGTTCAACTTAAATTATCAGAAAAAAACTGTAAATAAAAAAGAAGAAGATAAAAGTAGGTATAACTTTAGATCCATGTTATTTTTACGTAGAAATGTTAAATAGACAGATTGAACTGAAATTGAGGACTGAAATTAAAAAAAATCTTTAATGTATTGCATAAGTATATGTAATATATTAATAGTGTATATTTATGTAATGACCCAGTAGACATTGAAATCTAGTAGGACTTTATAAGATGAGTCCTATTTTAGTTAGAGTTTCTTGGAGACTACTCTACCCTAAACCTAATTAATGCTTATATAAAGGGTACTATATTCTCTTGAAAAGACATCTCAAATATCCCATAAATTTGAGATATTCATAAAGATTTCAAAATATGTTCAAAGAGATTAAAATCTCAAATATATTATAAATTATGGAGATATTTATCAAGAGATCAAAATATGTTCAAGGAGATCAAATCATCCTACGTTGGAGAAATACACCACTAACGGCCCTCGAGTCACGGAGAAATCTTATGAGAGAATAATCAAGAGATAAACAAATTTGTACCCATGTATTTATCAATAAAATTATGTTTTTCATATTTTATTTGTTTTTGCAATTTATTTTTCATCACTTTAAAATTTGTTGCAAACAAACTGGCACGCCCAGTGGGATCAAATCTGCCCTTCATCTCACTGCAAAGGTGAAAAAGAAAGTACTTCGAGAAACCTTGAAGCAGGGGTTAGTAGGACTTTATAAGGTGAGTCCTATTTTAGTGAGGATTTCTTGGAGGCTACTATACCCTAAACCTAATTAATGCTTATATAAAGGGTACTATATTCCCTTGAAAAGACATCTCAAATATCCCATAAATTCGTGATATTCAAAAATATTTCAAAATATGCTCAAAGAGATCAAAATCTCAAATATACCATAAATTATGGAGATATTTATCAAGAGATCAAAATATGTTCAAGGAGATCAAATCATCCTACGTTCGAGAAATACACCATTAATGGCCCTCGATCGAGTCACAGAGAAATCTTATTAGAGAATAATCAAGAGATAAACAAATTTGTACCCACGTGTTTATCAATAAAATTATATTTTTTCATATTTTATTTGTGTTTGTAATTTATTTTTCATCATTTTAAAATTTGTTGCAAACAGACCCGTTAGGTCATTTTAAAAATAAATTCTCTCTCTTTCATAAAAGATCCTTTTCGTAATTAAATTGAAAATTTTAGACTATTCAGTATTTGTGGTTATTTAGTTGAGGGGTAATTTTAGATAACTAATCTAATTGATGGGTTAAATTAATAATTTAGTTAATTGTATATTATTTATCCCACATTTATTAAAAATAGTTTAATAAGATTTATCACTTTTAATATATAATTATTTTTTTTTTAAAAAGTAAACAAAACAAAAAAAGGAAAAAAATATAAATGCATAAAAGGGGCTGCTTTCAGCCGCCAGAGAAAAGAAAACAAAAAAAGGGGCGAAGAAAGCAGACGACACCAGAACGAAGAAAATGCGCGAAGTGAAAAATAAAGAAAAAGAAAAGAAGAAAATTTGGGATTTTCGTCCTAAATCATCAAGGTAATTATTCTCGTCCTTTCTATTAAATTTTTACGTGATTATGAATAGATTTTTAGAGTAGAACCGTGTACAATTTATGTTATATTAAGAAAATATAGCCCTAGGGTTTTAAAAATAAAATGTTGATTTGGGGGTCGAATAACGATCCGTTTTAACTGAAATTTGACATATAATTTATTTTGTTATGGGCAAACATATTTTGAAAGAAATTTTCACATTCGAATTTGAGGGCTCAAAGTGACTTTTTGACCCGATTTTTGAATCGAAAATAAATATAACAATATGGGTGTCATTGGATTCATATTTTTATGTTGATTATGTATTTGAATAAATTTTGATCATTCGAAAGTGTTATGAAAGACTCAAATTTTGAAGTGATTGTTTGATTAATTGAGGCAAGTGGACTTTCAAAACCTTGTAATTCTCGTAGAATTTCTAAATTTTCCTTTCTTCTATGTGTGACGCATGAAATATTTAAGATATTATAAAAATTGGGCGATTAAATGTAAATGTGAGTTGGTGTGGTGTTGTAACACTTGAATTGAAAATGTAGTTAAGTGATGAGAATTCTATGTTGAGATATATTGTTGTGGTTGGTGATTATGAGTGGATTTGTTTGTGGACTTCATCTTATGTTCATGCATTCTATGTCACACATACTTGCATTAGTTCTGGTTATTGATACGAGTGAGATAGTGAAAATTGGGGCCGAGGTCTTTATCGATCGAGATGTAATGCCAAGGTCATTGTCGGCGAGATTGTGATGTTGAGATCATTACTAGTGATATTGTGATGCCGAGGTCATTGCCGACGATTATTGCATAAGTATTGCATCTCATCATTCCATATTCTTGTGTGGTATGATGTTATTCCTGTGATTGATTGTGTTATCACTTTGTGAGTTGTGACTTGTGATTTGGAATCATAACGTTGTAAAAACTATCTCTATTGTATATTATGTGTTGCTAGGCTGGACTGATTTTCTGTGCAAGTTATAGTTGTGGAGGTCGATTGGGATGAAAGGAGTTTGTGTATTCTATTGGACTTATTTTGTTTTGTTCGTTGACTAGTTAGGCACTGGTTGGTACTCACCCCTTGCTTCTGCATTTTTGTAGGTTATGCGCTCGGATCTTTGTGATACTCTCTCTTCTCTTTTTATCTGAGGCTTTCTGTGGAGATTACTGAGGTAATTATTTGTCATCTCAGCGAGCCTCATCCTTCTATTTATGATCTTATTCAACTTTAGAGACAACATCATTTGAGACATGTATTTTTCTTTCAAATCTATTGTAACACATTAGAGACTTGTGCACGTGACAACCAGGTTTTGAGAAATTTTAATTAAGTTGACTTATTATCCGCAGTTAAAATTTTTCCCTTGTATTTTCTTTTTGCATTTAATTGTTATAATTGGCATTTAGGTTAATTTGTCTTGGTGGGATAAGACGAGTACCATCACGCCCATTTTTGGGTCGTGACAGATGGTATCAGAGCCCCAGATTCATAGGTCTCATGTGTGCACAAGTCGAATCTAGTAGAGTCTCGAGGATCGGTATGGAGACGTCTATACTTATCTTAAAGAGGCTATGAAGATTATTAGAAAACTTTCTTTTGTTTATTCTTTCTCCATCGTGCATTCTTGATTTGGTGTGATCCTTATCGTCTTGTTTTATTCCCTCTCACTTATAGAGATGATTCGTGCTTGGTTTTTTATATGAGTAATTAGTGGGTGTATATGTCTTAAATGTTAGATTTGGTACTAAAGTGTAAATGATATACTTATTAAAAATTAAAATGCTTGACGATTAGAAAAGATGGAGTAAGGTGATGACTCGATGATGCCCTTTGAGTGGTGAGGTCAAACAGTGAATTGAGGGATTTCATGAATGTGCTATCCTTTTTGGGATTAGTTATCCAACAACACAAATAATATTGATGTAGTATATACGATATTGGATGTGGTTCGACAATTAAAGGTGGAATGTTAAAGAGATAGCTAGATAATGAATTCTATAAATCTACAAACTACTATTACTAAAGTGTCATAAGATGTACGAATTGCTTAGATAATGATAAGAATGAGTTTTTGCCAATGGAGGTCAGAATTTGTATTATGATTTCATAGATTGAGTAGATACTAGAGAAGATCATGATACAATTATCACAATGATACTGATGCTTACTTGGTTAGAGTTATGGAGTGTGTTACTTTTGCTAGCGACTGAATTTATGAAAAAATGTGTATTACTTAAGCTAGAGTCATAATGGATTGAATAATGTTTTGCAGCTATTTGATGGGTAGAAGTGTGCAGGCTAGGTTGCACTACTTTCTTGATATGTTTGATGAGTTCTAGTGGTGGATTTAATGGACTTTCACAATATAGTATTAGTGGTATATGAAAGTGGATATGGCGAAGTGCAAATACTAACTACTTAAGGGGTTATTATAGTATCATAGGCTCATTTAATAAGATTTAATATTGCATTCGTATTTGGGAAATCAACTAATTTGTTACTCTGGATGCTTGGGTTCAGCATTATTTATAAGAAAGATTTTATTGATGGATCCTTAATACAACTAATGCATTTAGGTTTTAGGTGTATTCGGGGAATTCTGAATAAGGACTATTGATCCATAATAAGATCCAAGAGAGTGGTGCAATATTGAAATGTTAAGTGGATAATATCAAAATGATAAACTTATGAGTAAGGAAAGTCCCAACAAGTATACTTGTGCAAATCCAATTGAAAATTTTAGTAAGAAAGTGTATTCAAAATCGAGTTAGTTCTTTAAATTTGATCGACATAACATGTTTAGATGTCATATCAATGATGAGTTAACCTTGAGATGATGACAACGACTATAGAGCATAATGGTAATAACAGTTCGTGATGGATTATGATCAAGATGCAATCATACGATAAGAATTTTTTGTTGAGTGAATTCAATATGGTAAACACAATTTGCAGGTATCAAAAGTTACGTTTGCTACTATATAATGAGTAATGTGATGATAAGAAAAGATGTAGAATGTGTTGAGATACTACTTCAATAGAATTGAAATGCGCTAGAGTCATAAATAAATTAATTAGTGAGATGTAGAGATATTCACTCTGATGATAAAGATAAAAAATGTATCTTTCGAGAGAGTAGAGAATTGAATTTAAAGCCATTTTGTTTTACTTTGGTTATGGTGATAGTTTTACATATCATTGATCTGGATTAGAAAAACTATCGAGTAATATTTGAAAAAAAGGATCTATATACGTGCATCTTGAATATGATGATAAGCTATTTTTGTGATTTTGAGGATGGTAATTGTACATTGAATTTTTTTTATAAGGGATACGGTAAGGTTGATAAAGACGTGATCAATAAAAAGTTAAGATGCATGAATTAAAGATCTCAAGTTATGAGCTAATACCAATAGATAAAGAAATTGGGGTACAAGTTAAAATAAAGATTCAAGTTTTCATTGTTAGTCTATATTTTTGGTAGTATATTCTTCAAGATATAAATTTGTAAGATAAGAAATAATGGATGACAATGAGTATTTAGCATTTGGAAGAACTTGCATGTGGTTTGGGCCATAAATTTAGTTATTTTTTTATTGTTGAAGGACCTAAATAAGTGTTCCTCTTAAAGTTTCAGCTTAAAGCATGAGGTAAAATGTCATGTGTTATTGGTCAGGGAATAAAGTTGAGTTAGTGAAGGAACCAGAGTCTAATATGTTGAAGTGTTAGTGAAGGGACAAGAGTCTGATATATTGAAGAATTCAGGATATTCATAATTTGTTTCATAGGAAGAATTCAAGAAAGGTGGAGGAATGAGACCTCCCGTATTGACCTTTGATTCAGAATTAAAGGTTTAATTAATTTTTTCTTTTGAGCTCAGATATGACCATGTAATGCTTACTTGTTTAGCACAGATTTACTAGAATTTTATTAGTGACTTTTATTAAGACTGGGTTTTGATTCGAGAGACAAATAATGATGATTGAAATATGCTACATTTTTATATTGGTTTAGATTGTTCAATTATGATAGATGACTTATGGGAGCGCTGCGATATGGACCAATAGTTCTACGTAATTATTAAATTTTTTTTAGAGAATTGAAATTACTCTGTTAATGGGACTACATAGATTATTGTGATGCGTTACATAGACACTTGATGATGACTAAAGGTTATGTGCTTATGGTATGCAAATTTATTAAGGTGACTGAATCTCTCTATATTTTTGACATGGGGTATACGATGATTTGAATGGTAGTTGGAATTTGGTATGTGAAAGATTGCATGAAATTGACTTTAGGTATAATTAAATAACTTTACATCGATGAGAAAAGTACTATCAAATTTGAAAACAATGCTATCGACTTTGGGTGTGACTCATATTTATAAGAAATGCTTAAATGAAAAGAGAGGAAGTCATAGTTTGAAATTTTTAAAGATGATAATGTGTTGCTAAGAATACTTGGATACTAGTAACAATGTGAGAGAATGGTAAATAACCAGTATGTTTATGATGTTCTGTTAGTGTTAAGAGTGTTGTCTTTGATGCAATATTATGAGGAGTATATGGAGTTTGATAAATTAAGTATGTGTACGATTGTATTGGAGACCAGACAAGTTGATTGTGAGTAACTAAAAATAATAATTAAAAAAAAAGATGGGGTCAGATGAATGAAAATGTTTGATAGAAACACTATGAAAGGAGTATCTTGTATCATTCGACCTTGATTTTGAGCATTTTTATGTGACTACCTACTTTATTATGAGCATGCTTTAGAGTATTACTTCCTGCCTATTCTCACTCGTGTTTTCACTTTTGTAGACAAGTCCTTAGTGATGGATCAGGTGAACCGATCTTGTAATTTTCTCTGAGTAAGATAGGACACTTGTGCAGACTTTATTATTTCAATTATGATAGATTTAGTATGGTTTGGGATATTTAAAGTATATAAGTGGTTCTACACGCACAATTTTGCTTATGTGAATTTATATAAAAGAGCTACCATGAATACTTATAGTTGTTCAACAGTCTTAAGATTCATCTGGTCATTGAGGTTATATTCTAGCTATATATGATTGAATATAATACATGTTAGGTCTAGCTCTATCACTCTGAAGGGTTATTTATAGTCATAACTATTGATCTAATATTTCGATAGTGTTGTTAGAACATCTGTCTATTTTTGGTGTATCGTTCGCTAAGTGATTACTTAATCATTTTCTCGATTGGTTCAAAAAACTCTAATTCTCTATGATGAGTATTAAATGACTAAAGATCACATTTTATAATTTAGGCTCGTGGGAAGATTTGATTATGAGAATGAAATCTTAATAAGATTCATGATGGTTTGTTCATTAGGAGTGTGAGATGATTGATTTAGATTCACTTTTGATTATGATCTATATTGATTTAGAATTTTATCGTCGTTATGTGAGAAAAGGTTCATCCTAATTATTGAGTTATGATCTAGTGAGTTGTTATTCAGATCGGGTTTATGAATTAGTCCGTGACTTGAAAATTACTACTGATTTGTATATCTATCAAGGTTTGATTCGAAAGTTCAGCTCTTAATAGTTGAATTTTGATGGAATGGTCTTAAAGAGGAGCTTACTTTGAGAGATGAATACTGGCTCTAGAAGATCATAACTTAGAATTTTGGTAATATCCATTATTCTTCCTTCTCCATGTTCATGTTCGAGGACGAACATGATTTTTAATGATGGATAATGTAATGACCCGTTAGGTCATTTTAAAAATAATTTCTCTCTTTCATAAAAAATCCTTTTCGTAATTAAATTGAAAATTTTAAACTATTCAGTATTTATGGTTATTTAGTTGAGGGATAATTTCAGATAACTAATCTAATTGATGGGTTAAATTAATAATTTAGTTAATTGTATATTATTTATCCTACATTTATTAAAAATAGGTTAATAGAATTTATCACTTTTAACATATAAAAAATTAAACAAAACAAAAAAAAAGAAAAGAAATCTTAAAAGGGGTTGCTTCAGCAGCCAAAGAAAAGAATGAAATAGGAGCGAAACAAAAAAAAGGGGCAAAGAAAACAGTCGACGCCAGAACGAAAAAAATGCGTGGAGAGAAAAATAAAGAAAAAGAAGAGAAGACAATTTGAGATTTTCGTCCTAAATCATCAAGGTAATTATTTTTATCCTTTCTATTAAATTTTTACATGATTATGAATAGATTTTTAGAGTAAAACCGTGTACAATTTATGTTAAATTAAGAAAATATAACCCTAGGGTTTTTAAAATAAAATCTTGATTTGAGGGTTGAATAGCGATCTGTTTTAGCTAAAATTTGACGTACAATTTTATTTTATTATGAAAAACCATAATTTGAAAGAAATTTTCATATTCAAATTTGAGGGTTCAGAGTGACTTTTTGACTCGATTTTTTAGCCGAAAAAATATATAACAATATGGGTGTCGTTGAATTCGTACTCTTATGTAGATTATGTATTTGAATAAGTTTTGATCATCCAAAATTGTTATGAAAGACTCAAGTTTTGAAGTGATTGTTTGATTAATTGAGGCAAGTGAACTTTCAAAATCTTGTAATTCTCGTAGAATTCTCAAATGTTCCTTTCTTCTATGTGTGATGCATGAAATATTTAAAATATTATAAAAATTGAGTGATTAAATGTAATGTGAGTTGGTGTGGTATTGTAACACTTGAATTGAAAATGTGGTTAAGTGATGAGAATTCTATGTTGAGATATATTGTTGTGGTTGGTGATTATGAGTGGATTTTTTTGTGGACTTCATCTTATGTTCATTCATTCTATGTCACACATACTTGTATTAGTTCTGGTTATTGATATGAGTGAGATAGTGAAAATTGGAGTCGAGGCCTTTACCGGTCGAGATGTGATACCGAGGTCATTGTCGGCGAGATTGTGATGCTGAGATCTTTACTAGTGATATTGTGATGTCGAGATTATTGTTGGCAATGATATTATGCCTAGGTCATTTTTGGTGATGTTGTGATGTTGAGGTATTTGCAATGATGTTATGATGTCGAGGTCATTGCCAGTGATTATTGCATAAGCATCGCATCTCATCATTGCATATTCTTGTGTGGTATGATGTAATTCCTGTGATTGATTGTGTTATCAATTGTGAGTTGTGATTTGGAATCATGATATTGTGAAAAACTATCTCTATTGTGCATTATGTATTGCTGGGCTGGACTAATTTTCTGGGTGCAGGTTATAATTGTGAAGGTCGGTTGGGATGAAAGGAGTTTGTGTATTATATTGGACTTGCTTTGTTTTGTTTGTTGAATTGTTGGGTACCGTGTGGTTGGTACTCACCCCTTGCTTCTACATTTTTGTAGGTTATGCGCTCGGATCTTTGGGATACTCTCTCTTCTCTTTTTATCCGAGGCTTTCTTTGGAGATTAGTGAGGTAGCTATTTGTCATCTCTGTAAGCACCATCCTCCTATTTATGATCTTGTTCTACTTTAGTGACAATATCATTTGAGACATGCATTTTTCTTTCAAATCTATTGTAACACATTAGAGACTTGTGCACGTGACAGTCAGGTTTTGGTGGATTTTAATTAAATTGACTTATTATCCTCAGTTAAAAAAATTTCCTTGTATTATCTTTCCGCATTTTATTATTATAATTTGCCTTTTAGGCTGACTTGTTTTGGTGGGATAAGACGAGTGTCATCACGTCCATTTTTTGGTCGTGACAATTTAGTTATTTAATGTGTATATAATGATATTGATATTATATAAATAGTATATAATATATATATATATATATATATGATATATAATTATGTACCAAAGATATGTATTTACATTCATATATTTGTTTTTATAATAGTTATTATATATTACAAATTAATTTTATTTTTTCAATAGTAACCAACTCAAATCTTCTTTAAACAACCTCAAAATAGATATGAACTCCTTTCAATGTTTTACATTTTTTGATATATTTTCACTCAAAAAGATTCACATTTAAAATCATGCTTTAATGACTAACGGAGTCTTTCAATCCCGACCAACTCAAAATCTCTTTTGAATAATTTTAAATTTTAGATATGAGATCTTTTCGATGTATGAATCTTTTGATATATTATTCACTTGAAACTATTCAATTTTGCAGTATGTTTAATTTTAAAATTGAGTTCTGAAGAATTTTTACTGGTTGAACATGGAGTCTTCTAATCCTTATCGATCAGAATCTTTTCTAAATAGTCCCAAATTTTAGATGCGAGCTCCTCTTGATATCTCAAATCTTTTAATATATTATTTATTTAAAATAATTTACGTTTGCGGCATATTAATTTTTAAATTCAAATGAAGAAGGAAGTGCTGCAATTTACAAACATCACTGATCATTGTGATATGGTCTTTTTTGTGTAATGTAAAATGGTCTTTTTTTTTGTGTAATAAGCGTTAAATAAATTATCTTGGATAAGAAATTTTGATTCAATGAATATTTGTATGATTTATTTTAAAATTAAACAAGTTAAGGCATAGTCCATACAAAACATCTTGTATGCAATTCATAAATTTTTTAATGGATCTCTAATATTTAAGCTTTATTTAACAATCCTTTTTTATGTGATGTTCAAAAGGAAGTTACCTGCGTAATAAATTTGGTCGAATTCAGTAATTTTAATCTATATTTTTATAATTTTTTTTTATTAAGTATTAATAAGTTGTTTATTTAGAATTTAATAATTTTAAAGAATTAGAATTTAAAATTTATAAATTTCTATTCCTAACTTCATTGAGTTTGTAGCGTCTCAATTATGCATAATAACCCTTATCAATAACCTTTTATTTACTAACTAGGTAATCAACCCGCACGAATATCTAATTATGTTAATAAATTTTAATATTAAAACTAATAAAATACTCAAAAGTTATTAAGTTCTTTCTATATAGAAAATTTAGCATTTTAAATTTATCTCAAGAACTTCTATAATGTAATATTGTCAAAGTCCTAGTTATCTTCAATAATATTTTTGTATTATAACATTATTTCTTGATACTAATTCAATGTACGTGCTTTGCATGTATGTGACACGTCAATTTAAATTTTTTATACAAAATAGCACTTGGCATTAAATAAATTAAATATTCACGTAGACAAAATTAAATAAATACTATTAGTTTGATGCAATAGTTTCGTCTATTGTGAAATGACAAAGATGAGAAAATCAATTTGATTGCTTATAATATAGATGTGTAATAATTTTTGAATATATAAAGTAATAATTTAGAGTTGAATAATTAGAAGTTAAAATAATTAAGTGATTAAAATTTAATGTAACAAAAGATTCCTAAATATAAAAGGAGTAGTTTAATGTTTCCAACATAATTTTACTGATTTTTTAAAAATTTGTCAGATTGCATACTTTTGTTAACCAAATATTTGATAGTCAAAATTTTAGTTAATTATTTAAATAGAATAATTCTAAATCAAAGTGGACTCTAAATATAAAAAATTTCTAATCTAAAAGTGACTCTTGAAACTAAATAAATAAATTAAGAAAAATAGTGAAAAGACAATTTTGTCTAAAGAAGAGTATTTAATGAAGGACAAAAAGTTCAAATAACATTTCTAAGGGTATTGTAATGACCTGTTAGGTCATTTTGATAATTAGTCCTCTTGTTTTTTTCTAAAATATGCTTCTCGTAAATTTTAAATGGGTATTTTGGAATATTCAATAACTACAATTATTTAAGTTATGGGTAAATTTAGATAACTAATCTAATTGAGGGGTTAAATTGTATTTATTTAATACCCTACACACCTTGGTTCATATGTATTAAAGTGAATCAACAGGATTATCACTTTTAATACATAATAAACTTAGAAAAATAAAGAATCGAAAGAGGAGGCAATGACGACAACAACGTGAGGGCAAACAACATGCTCCGAGTAACATATCTTAATGATGTATGTATTTAGTTGAGAATTCTTATGTTGATATTTGGATGATAAAAGGTGAGGGTTGATTTGCTGTATGTTTTACCTTTTTTATCCATGAATTGTAAATAGGTGCTATTGATTAACACGTGGGTTTTCTAATACTAACACCTAAGAAATCAAATTGAAAAAAACTATGTGTTGACGCCACTATGGAAAAAGGAATTGCAAGCAGATGTAGCAGATAACAGGAATTGATGAATTAGTTTTAGATTAGTCACTCTGTATCCGTAAAGATTTTGAGTTAGTGATGAAATTTGTGTTACAATGTTATAAGGGTCTTGATACTCAAGAAGCTGATTTAGAAAAACACAAGTTTTTGATGGCCATTAATGATGGCCAATGATTGCTCCATCATTAAGTAGTGTATAAGGAATTAAATGGGGCAAATGGTATTTTTCTGTACAGTTCATGTAAATTAGTTTTAGCTTAAATTTTTTTCACCATCGTTACTACATCATGAGCCAAGTTTAATACATGAAATAAGTAATTAAATATTAGGTGTAGTGTACTATTTAAATATCATTAGAGTTATGTTGGTTTGAGGAATTAAGACTTAACCCTAGGCTTGAAATTTTGAAAATTAACTACGCAATTGGTTAGTTTTTGGGTCGAGACTAGACATATAGTAACATGGGTATTGTTAATTTTAAAATCTTATTGTGATAATTTATTTGACTAGATCGTGGTGCTACGAATTCTATTCGGAAGGAAAAGGCTTAAGTGTTTGATTGATCGTGATTCAACTAAGGCAAGTGGACTTTCAAAACTTTGTAATTCTCATAGAATTTCTAAAATTTTCTTTCTTCTACGTGTGATTCATGAAATATTTTTAATATTATAAAAATAGGGTGATTAAATGTAAATGTGAATTGGTGTGGTGTGTAACACTTGAATTGAAAGTGTGGTTAAGTGATGTGAATTCTACATTGAGATATGTTGTTGTGATTGGTGATTATCAGTGGATTTATTGTGGACTTTATCTCATGCTCATTCATTCTATATCACACATACTTGCATTGGTTCTGGATATTGATATGAGTGAGACAACGAAAAATTGAGGTCGAGGTCTTTACTGATTGAGATATGATGCCGAGGTTATTGTCGGCGAGATTATGATGCTGAGATCTTTGCTAGTTATATTGTGATGCAGAGGTTGTTATCGGCGATGATATTATGCCGAGGTCGTTACCGGTAATATTGTGATGATAAGGTCTTTGCCAGTGATGTTATGATGTTGAGGTCATTGCCGATAATTATTCTAATAAACATTGCATCTCATTCTTGCATATCCTTGTGTGCATGATGTTATTCCTGTGATTGATTGTGTTATCGCTTGTGAGCTGTGACTTGTGATTTTGAATTATGATTTTGTGAAAACTATCTTTATTGTGTATTATGTGTTGTTGGTCTGGACTGATTTTCTGTGCAGGTTGTATGTGTAGAGGGTCGGTTGGGGTGAAAGGAGTTTGTGTATTTTATTGGACTTGTTTTGTTTTGTTAGTTGACACATTATTTTTGATATTCACCCCTTGCTTCTATCAATAGATTTAGAGAGATAACTATTGTCATCTGACAAACTCTCTTGTTTCTATTTCTTTTATAGTTTATTATATTCGAGAAGAAAGACAGTTGATGTCGCTCAAGCTACACCTCTTTTTGAAGGTTAAAGTGGTTGTTGTCAAGTAAATAACCTAACCAAGATTATGATCAAATCCCATAGGGAATATGATAGACTCCAGAATAGTTCAATTGCAAAGTGGGGTGCTTAACCTACTTATCTCCCGAAAGGGGAGATGTTGTAATTATAAAATAAATCTAGACTAATGCAAGTGTTATGAAATCGGTAGAAGAGCTAACTAGGGTGATGTGTTCCCCATGATTCCCTAATTCAACATTACCAAATAATTGTAATCTTTTCCAATGTGTAGATGTAGAACGGTAAGTTAAGTTTACCAAACACTTTGATCCAGTTGTAAGGTAAATTTTATCATGGGGTTTGATCCATCTCCGCAGTATGACACCACTAAACCTTACCTATTGTCCCAGTACAACCTCTCCTTGATCCAATTTGGTTGATTAGACGAGAAAACATCAATCAAATTCTGTTAATTATTCTCTTTTCCTATTCATTACCTCCTTGATCCGGCAAGTAACACTAGGCGAGTTCTAATGTTGACCACCGTTAAAAAGCATTTAAGATGAAGAGAATTAATTAATACATTCATACACATCTTCCAAGAATTATGAATTATCCGGTTTCACCTTATTAGTTCTTCACGGTTCTCACAATCCTAGTTGTGGATTTAGCTAATCAAAATTAGTGTAGATGCAAGAATCATGATATAGAATAACATAATTGAACAATTACATGAATGAATTTACGAACAAGAAATCTAACTCTTCAATATCAATCACAAGAATCACGAACACAAAAGATTATTTTTCTCTCTCTAAAAATAATCAAAACTATGAACTACTGTGAACTCTCTGGAAAACTTAATGAAAAATAACCTAAAAATCTATTTATAATGTCTAAAATACAAAGCCAAATCAAACTAGAAAAATGGGGTCGGCAGGCTCTACGGGAGTGCTCTACAAGCCTTAAAATATTCCACGGCCCGTACTCAGGCTTTCGTGGACTTCATCTTCAGAACTCGAGTGGCTTCTATAAGACCCTTTTATGGCCCGTATAATTTTATTCGGCCCGTGAAGGGTTTCATATAATGACTTTCTAGTAACTCCCCAATCTCTGATCCTCAGAGTACGACAACTGATCTATGACTCATACAATGGTTTACGGCTCATCGACTTGCTCGTAGATTAATCTTCTGAAAATAACCCTTCATTGGAATTTACTACGACTTCCTTTTTACGGCCTGTGGAATCATCCACGACTCGTAAAGGGTTTCATGAATTCTCATAATCAACATTTTCAACACACTTTGCCCAAATATCATATCAACCCTGTAATCCTGTAAAATAAACATAAAAATACATCAAATCTAACAACATCGCTTTGAGAACACATAAAATTCCAAGTTATAAGTATCAAAAGTGTTGTATTTTGACAACACATCAACAATTCGAACTTGTATTTCTTTTCACATTCTGTATGGCTTGTGGATTGTACACGTGACAACCAATCCTTGGGTGGTATTTATACTTGTGAAGATTTCCATTTTTAATTATCTACTTTATTTAGTACTTCTGCAAGTTTATATTTTTCATTGGGTTTAGGCTGACTTGTTCTGATGGGATTGAGCAAGTGCCATTACGTCCAATTTTAGGTCATGAAAAATGGTATCAGTGACCCAGGAGGCATCTATACTTATCTTTGAGGGGCTATTAATACTGTTAGGAAACTTTTTTTTATTTATTCTCTCTCATCATGTGTGGTTATCTTCGTTAGTACTGAGTTGTACCTATGTTCTTTTGATAAACGATAAGGACTATAACTATTGTTACTGGTGATGTAGCTCTCGAGACAGTGTTTGAGGCCCCATGTAGAGGTAGGTGAAGGGTCTAAGCTAGGGGTCGTGCTCGTAGAGTGGCATCAGTGAGAGGACATGACCAAGGAGCGACACCAGTTAGAGGGAAGGCTAGAGGGGCTTCTCTAAAGCCATAGATAGAGGTTGGTGAGGACTAGGTTCTTCTAGATCCTATAGTTGCACCTTTTCTTCATGAAACCCGCTTGAGGATGATGGGTATGCTTGAGATCCTTACTCAAGAGAGTGGTGTGACCGACACACAGGGAGTTTCTTAGATGAGAGTGGGAGAACAAACTTCTAAGAAACATCAGGGCCTAATTCATCATGATCAAGTGGGTCAACCACCAACGGTTCCTGCACTGGCTATTGAGGCACAAACCACTCCAGAGGTAGTTCTGGTAGCAGATGACCAACCTAGCTATGAGAGACTTCAGAAGATGAAACAACCTCAATTTCATGGTGATAGGAGTGGGGACACCCTTGAGTTTCTAACTTTGTGCCATGAGATACTAGAGGCAGTGGGTTTGGTCGATCAACATGGTGTTCGTTTTGTTGCACTCCAACTCCTTGGACTAGACAGGGCGTGGGAGAGAACTTATATGAGTTCCAGACAAGTCGAATCACCACCAGTGGATTGGGGTATGATCTCTAGAGCTTTTTACGATCACTTCATTCCTTGGAGTGTAGGGGAGGAGAGCCGATTGAGGTTTAAGGACTTGAGGCAGGGTGGTATAAGTGTTACTAAGTATCAGACTCATTTTTGTCAATTATATTGACATGCCTTAGCTATGATTCCATATGAGGTGGAGAGAGTCTGCAGGTTTGTGAGGAGTTTGAATTTCTCCATTAGATCTAATGTATTCAGAGCACTCGTGAGGGGGCTTCTTTTTAGTCTATTATAAGCATCGCCAAGGAGGCAAAGTTGCTGGTTCGAGAGGAGTTTGGGGACCCTAAGAGGGCTCGTACTACGAGTTAGTTTTTTGGTACCTCATCAGGAGGTAGAGGTTCATATAGGAGTGGTGGCTCTTTCAAGCATCATAATCTTATACATGCATCTATGTCAGTAATTGAGGGTGGACAGATGTCTCGAGGGTCCCACAGTTCTACCCTTGGTAGTCATAATAGTTCATTTGGTGGACAATAGTTTTCTACACCGAGGTCTTATTTTGGTTATGGGGATCCAAGTCACTTGATTTGACATTGTCCCTTTCAAACTCATTCGGGACCTCATTGTACTTATTCAGCAACTCCAGTTAGAAATTTGACTCTACCAACCCGGGGTCGGGGTAGGTGTCAAAATACTAGAGGTGGTAGGACTTCAGATAGTGGTGTTTTGGTTCCATGTAGTTGTGAGACCCCGTATTTCTCGTCTTTCATAATATGCATGTTGTGGCATGTTGTATAAGGCATATATGAATCTGGATAGAACTTAAGGGTAATAAGGCTTCAAGTAGGTGGTAATAT